>JAPFUF010000193.1:0-40432 GCA_030780645.1 Aschersonia sp. MBC 508 | reverse complement strand
GACGGAACGCGTCGGAGGGGAGAATGTCCTCGCCTGCAAGACGTCTTGCAGCAAACGTCGTCCACCATCAATGGCCTCGACACTTTCCGAATTCCCATCAGCAAATCCAACTTGATGTTCCCAAGAGCTCGATTCACAGCGACTTGGCATTCAGCTAGCGCTGTACGTGGTGCAAGCCCCGCGACGTGATCGGACGCGACGCCCAACCAACGTGAGACAGTTGTGATCTGCAAGACGCACAGCATGTGGGCTGCTGTGTCGTAGATGTCACTCATCCGGCATCCGCCAGGCATGTGCCGGCAATACTGGCCTTTTCTTCGCGCCGCGTCTCACGTTTCTGTCTCTTTTGCAGCTTGCGGGTGACCGTCAATAGACAAAGGTTGTATTTCACCATCAGTGCCAAAGCCAAGAGCATCGAGCTCGCGAACGAGCTCATTGATTTTGATCACCTTGGCGATCTGCTCCGGCAAAAGTGTCCCGCCACCTTCCTTCTTGCTCTTCAGCTCCCTGGCCTGTTTCAATTTCTTCTTCAGGTTGCGAGCCTTCTTTTCTCGTTCTACTTCGGAGTTGAGTTCTTCGACTTTGGCTGCTTCGGCAAGCGCTTCTTTGTCATCTCCCTGAGCATCATCATGTGCGGCTGCCTTGGCTTTCTTCCGAGCCTCACGCCGCTTGGCATTTTTATTGCTGGCTGCGGCTGAAGCTTTGTCCTCCGAGGCTTCTTTTAATCCGGCCGCTCCCGGAATGCCGATCCTTCGGCCTCGATCGCGAAACGCTTCGGCAGTTCGGTTCTTGTAAACCTCGACGTCTTCGGGCGGCCGGTACCCTGGGCGGATCTTGATTGCTTTTCTAGTGGTCCCATCAGCGCGAAGGGATTCGGGAATCTGGCGCTCGCCGCTATCCTCATTTGTGACGATGCCGGCGTTTGTGGACTGCGATGGCATGCTGGCTGTCAGCGCTCAGCTTCGATTGACAGAAATGAATGGCTGAGTGTGGAAGAACCGTAGAGGAGAATGGCCAAGTGACAATGACCAGGCGTACTGTACGGAGGGCGTGTAGCACAAGCTGGTGGTAAGAAACAGTTCGGAAGTGGAAGTTGCGAACTGGAGGCGTAGAGCACGAAACTCGGAGCGCTCGTGGAGTTACGCGGGGTGTTTTCCTGAGGACTCCACCTCACGAGTTGTAAGCCGAGCAAATGGATCGGCCGAAGGCTTTACTTAAGGGGCAAGGGCGCATTCACTGTGACCACAATGCTTGGCTTTGTCCAAAAATGAAGACCTCGGACGATGTTTGGTCAGGTCTGTAAGATTCAGAGAGCAACCCAGATTAGATACCTTGGTAGCTTATACTTCTCCGCAAATTCCAACGCATACGCATCGCGAGCTTGCAGCGCAGTCGGGAGTCGCGCGAGCTTCGCCAAAATATGAAAATTACTCTTGATCTCAAGCGCCTGAAGGTCTGTTGTGACTCTATCAATCTCGTGAGGCAGGTCTAGCAATGCGTGTGAGATGAGAGAATTGCGGGCGCTGAGCAGCTCCCTGTTTTCTAAAGACGATGGTTTTCGATGGTTTTGCTGCAGGAAACAACGCACAGGATGCTGGTCGAGGATGAAGTATCAGCAATGCCCAGGGAATTGGCAAACATCCACGAGTCCCAGGAGAGTTTGCCTTCCTGCTCTGGTTGAACGCCGCAAATAAGAGCGATGTGAATTGGCTTAGGCCACAACTAGAGGCAAATTTAAGATTTCCTCGGTCGGTTTGCCTAAAGGAAGTAGGCTTGAGAATCTACAGTGCGTACTTGAGCGCACGTTGGAGCGTGTCACGTTTTGGCGGGGAGGCGCTCCACGTGTAGATGACCAATCAGATGACGGCCAAAGTCTCGCTCGCCGGCTGCTCAAGTCCACCCCGAAATTCCAGGGCATCTCATCAGGCCGTTCTTTCCAAACCTCAGCGAGCTTCGGCCATTGGAAGATATACGGCGCCACGCCTCCAACCTCCCACAGCACGCCTTGCAGACTCACCCAGTCGACAAAATGGTAAGTGGTGCTCAACGATTTCATGCAATATGGCCATCTACGGTGACTAATGCCTCATCTACCAGCCTCTCACGAGCTCCGTTTACGGGCAAGTATTTCGAAAACCAGACGAAGCACGATGAACAGCATCAGAGAACTTATGCAAATTCTGCAGCGCCTTGTTCCGAAAGAACTACGCCATGTTGGTGGCTGTCTTTGGCGCTGGCTTTGCCTTCGAAGTGTACGATTGACGCTCGATCCAAGGTTGCAGACTCGACTAACCTCGTCACTTAAGCGGTTTCAACAATGGCATCAACAAGTGGTGGGACAATCACAATCGCGGTGTAAGTGGCCAGTTGACATTTAGATGCTCAAGCCAGAAGCGCTCTGACACGGCAACGCAGCGGCAATGGAAGGATATTCGAAGCAAGTACGTCGAGGGCGGTGGCGACGAGGACGAGGAGTAAGGGGCTCGGCGTTGAAATCGTGGCCACCTTTCGTGATTTCGAGAGTGCCGCATTGTGTTATCACATGTACTATTGATCAAGGAATAGAATTGAATTCTGGTTGTATGCCACCTCCTGCCGCGCGTACGTATTCAGTTCAATGCAGATGTTTTCAGAAGAGATCATGAAAATTGCAATGGAAATGGCCAGCAGCGAAGAGCTTTACACCAGCTGATGCACGGCGATTCACCAGTCTCCGATCTCTTCCCAGCGCGGTTGCATATCAGGGAGCGCTGTAGAAGCTGCCTGTCATGGGCAGGCATCTGCAGATTGATTGGAGGGCCTGGCAGATCTTTCAGTGCAATCGGACAGGCGCTAGGCTACTTGTGTCAACTGGGACCCAATCGGCTCCGGCGGCCTTATCGCTGAGACCGCTATTCCTCCCCTGTCCAGACGCCCGTTATACTAAAGTACTTTCACCTCGAACAGAGGGAAAATTCCATGACGAAAATACCTGCGGCGACGACCATTCGGGCACCACAGAGACCTGGCAAAGAAAGCGGATCCGCGTGACCTTCTTTGACGCGATAGCGAGCTTGCCTTGCCTCACTTGTGCCCCAGCGTTCACTCATCTAGCCGTGTTCTGCTTCTGACGTGATAAATGGTTGCTCAGCCGTCACCACGCAGCTCCCGCCAACCCCTCAACGTGCATAGGACCTTTGCCGCCGATATCTTCCGCGACCATTCATCCCTGACCGCGGACACCATGAGCTAGGGGGACATGGAGACGCACATGTCAACGCAGGAGCAGCAGCTCTGTCAACTCTTGGCTGACCTGCCCGCTCGTTTTGGCTATCGGTACACCCAGGATGCAGCACAGGAGCTCCTCAGGAGCTTGTTCTGGTCGCTGGCCGGCGGCAAGGCTGACTACATGCGCCTTCTGTTCCCCGACGGATCATTCCCCGACGTCCTGAAGTTGAGCGACGCTCAAGGCGCTGTCGAAGGTGCCGAGTACACCGAAGCAGCCCGCGGCAGACGGTGTGGACACATCTTCAAGGCCGGCGAGGCGTCGTACATGTGCCGGACTTGCGGGACCGACGAAACATGCTGCCTTTGCAGCCGCTGTTTCGACTCGACAGATCATGTCGGTCACATGGTGCGAATCTCAATTTCCGTGGGCAACAGTGGATGCTGCGACTGTGGCGACGATGAGGCTTGGAAGACGCCAATGCTCTGTACGATACACTCAGATATGCAGAGCGGCCCGAACAAGGGCAAAGGCAAGGAGGCTGTCGCGCTACCCAGTGACCTGGTCAACAGTCTTCGAATGACGATCGGTCGTGTGTTTGACTACATCTGTGATGTCATTTCGTGCTCTCCGGAACAGCTCAGGCAGTCCAAGACGAAGGAGTCGATCGTCAGAGATGAAGAGGCATCACGACTGTCTTCCAAATATTACGGCGCCGAGGCGGAACCGTGCAACGACTTCGCACTTATCTTGTGGAACGACGAGAAGCACACGGCGCAAGAAGTACAAGATCAGGTTGCTCGGGCTTGCAGCAAGCGTCGAGACGAAGCTGCTCACGACGCATGGGAGACGGATGCCGTTGGTCGTAGTATCCTGAAATACTCCTCCGATATTGCCCGGCTGCTGAGCATGGCGAAAATCATGGAAAACATTCGAGTGACTGTCACAATCAGGTCAGCTCGCGACACATTTCGTGAGCAGATGTGTGGCACACTTGTGGAATGGTTGAGTGATATATCTGGCTGTTCCGTTGGCTCCGACAGCCGCATCTTGAGAGAGCTGGTCTGTGACGAGGTCATGAAGCCTTGGCGTCAAGGGAGTCTCGCTACACATACTTCTGGTCTCATCGATGATGAGGATGAAGATGATCAGAATCAGGAGACCCGGACGCGCATACACGGCGCCAATGTACGCTTCATCATGGCCTTGCAAGCCGCCACCGGTACCGGAGCCGAGCTGCAAATGAACATCGATATCGGCGGGCTAGATGAGGAAGACGAAGAGGACGAGGACGAGGACGAGGACGAGGATGCGGATATGGGCGAGAACGACGACGACAACCACTCGCCGTCGAGTTCGCTGGCAGGCGGCGGCGAAGCTGGCAACGACGACGACGATGTAATGATGGTCGACGCCAGAGGCGATGTCGGCGACCTCTCTCTGAACTGGTCGCAGTCAGGCCAAGCACTCGAGGAGGATGAAGCTACCATGGCCGGATACCCTCCGCCTCCGCCGCCACCTGCATCAGCTGGACAAGCGGTGAACACAACAGTCGCGGTCTCAGTCATAGCACCGCTCGCACAACGAATCCCACTATCAATCGCATCGAGAGAGAGAGACGGCACCCCCTCAGACTCGGACACGGCGGAGCCAGCCATCTTCGCCAAAGCAAATGCCGATATCCCCAAAACTCCGGGAAGGACGGAAAGGCTTACACCCCGACCCGGAAGGTATTGGATCGAGACACCATCCATCTACACTCAGAGAAACGACATTGCACCTGCAGAGGACGTTTTTCAACGAGTGCGTCTGGACTGGCTACTGCTTTTCGACTTGAGAATGTGGAAGCAAGTTCGGAATGACCTCCGTGCTCTTTACATATCTACGGTCGTATCACTGCCAGCGTTCAAAAGAGTCCTGGCCCTAAGATTTGCCAGCCTATACACTATATTGGCCCAGCTATATCTCGTCGGGGATAGAGAGCCCGACCATTCCATCATAAATCTTTCTCTGCAGATGCTAACTACTCCTTCCATCACAGCGGAGATTGTCGAACGTGGAAATTTCATGAGCAGCCTGCTTGCAATCCTGTATACTTTCTTGACGACCCGTCAGGTCGGTCACCCGTGGGATGTCTCCCCGGACGCAATTCTTGCTTTCGAGAGCGGATCCGTCACCAACCGCCGCATGTACCATTTCTATCAAGACCTCAAATACCTCTTTGGCTCGCCACATGTACAAGAGCGCGTTCGATCAGAGCCCAGATATCTGATGCAATTTCTGGACTTGGTCAAGCTCCATCAGTGCATCGGACCCAACGTGCGAGCCGTTGTAGAACATGTCGAGTACGAAGCGGACGCTTGGATTACCGCCTCATTAGTGACACGCCAGATCAACCTTCAGGCGAGGAATCTCGCAGAGGCTTTCCGAGAATGCCCCCAGGATGAGATTCACTACCTCCAACATGCCATACGCTTCACCACAAAGACAGTCATCTTGAATGCTATCGGCGCCGAACGGCATCGATTCAAGCAGGGAGAGATCAAGGATGAGGTCAAGTTTAAACCGATGGGAGATTTTGAGTTCGAACCGCAAAATGCGTCTTACGATGTCGTCAGGTTTGTCGTTGAAAAGGATCCCATCAGCTTTCATCACGCATTACATTACACGCTTTCCTGGCTGCTCGAATGCGGACGCTCGCTTCCCGCTGCGAACATCAAGACACTCATGAGCTTCACCGCCCAGGAGCTCAGATCAAAGCCACGGCTGATGGGGCGGCCGTCGATCCCGAAACAAGATCTCGGTCCCGAGGATTATCTCATGGCGTTGTTCGATTTTCCGCTGCGGGTGTGCGCCTGGCTCGCTCAGATAAAAGCTAACATGTGGGTTCGAAACGGCATCAGTCTGCGGCATCAGGCGGGTACGTATCGTGGAGTTGGGCAAAGAGACGTGTCCCATCATCGCGATATTTTCCTTCTTCAAACCGCCATGGTAGTGTGCAATCCAAGTCGCGTGCTCGCCTCCATCGTCGATCGCTTCGGCATGGACAGCTGGATTAAGGGCATATTCGAGCTAAAATCAGAGGCGCAAGATGACGCGCAGCACCTCGACATCGCTGAGGACATGATTCATCTCTTGATTATCCTCCTCAGTGACCGAACCTCGCTTATTGCTGACGAATCGAACACTCGAATGCTTGCGATGCGTCGCGACATTACGCATGTGCTGTGTTTCAAGCCTCTCTCTTTCAACGAGATCTGCAATAAGCTTCCAGAGAAGTACCAAGAACAAGAAGATTTTCATAGTGTGCTGGACGAAATGGCTACTTTCAAGCCGCCCGAGGGGGTTTCCGACGTTGGTACATTTGAGCTCCGGCCTGAATACATTGAAGAAATCGATCCATACATTGCGCATTACAGCAAGAACCAGCGCGAGGAATCAGAAATGGCCTATCGCCGAAAAATGGCGAAGAAGACCGGCAAACATATTGAGGACATCATCTTCGAGCCCAAACCTCGACCTGTCCTGTCTGGCTTGTTTGAGGGCCTTGGGCAATTCACAAGCACCGGAATGTTCGCGCAGATTTTGTTTTATTGTCTGCTCTATCCTCTGGTTGCCCATAAGTTTACTCCGTCGGTACCATTGACCCGACTCGAAACGTTCTTACAAGTTGTCTTGCACTTGATGCTCATCGCCATTCTCGAGGATAAGACGGACGAAGCAGAACCGTCTGTAGGCCCGCCAGCTTCTTTCGTGCATATCGCATTGACTTCCATGGCTCGCAGCAATTTTTTGTCCGATGCTGGCAGCGCTCGTACCATTGTGTCGTTACTGAATATAGCGGCTTCTCGAGATGAGTTCAAGTCAGCCCATCCCAAGATTGCGCTTGTTCTGAGACGGTTGAAACAAAAGCGGCCACTAGCATTCGAATCGTCCTTTGCGCGCATAGGCATCGCGGTAGATCGAGTCAACACGGCCTCTCCCGCCAATACTTCGGCAGAAGAAGAACGCGAGAGGCGCAAAACGGCTGCTTTGAGCCGGCAGGCGAAAGTCATGGCCCAGTTCCAGCAGCAACAGAAGTCCTTCTTGGAGAACCAGGCTGCAATTGACTGGGGCTCCGACTTAGAAAGTGAGGAAGAGGAAATGAAGCAGTCGGAGGATCGACGACACAACTGGAAATATCCGTCCGGGACCTGCATTCTGTGCCAAGAAGAAGCGGACGACAGGCGATTGTATGGCACGTTCGCTCTGATGACGGAAAGTCGCATTTTTCGGCTGACGGACTTCCAAGATCCAGACGCCGTTCGGGAAGCGTCGCAGACGCCCTGCAGCTTGGACAGGTCCGCCGAGGACATCCGACCGTTTGGTATCGCCCGTGAGAACCGAAAGATGGTCGAGAAGCTCGACGCACACGGCGAAGTGTTCCTGGCGGAAAAGCAAACCATCGGCAAAGGCCACACGATTTCTGCGACTCAACCAGGTGCCGTAGCCAGCGGCTGTGGCCACATCATGCACTACCGCTGTTTCGAGATGTACTACGAAGCCACAAACCGGCGTCACGGTCACCAAATCGCACGGCATCACCCTGAAGATACGCGTCGGAACGAGTTTGTCTGTCCCCTGTGCAAAGCTTTGGGGAATACCTTCTTGCCCATCATATGGAAGGGCTTGGAGGAATCTTTCCCAGGCTACCTTGAGCCACAAAGCCCATTCGAAGACTTCTTGGACAGGCAGATGAAGTTCACTTACCTGCTCGGAGGGGGCAAAGCCCGCGAGGTTGACGAGCCCGAGCTGCCTGCTATGCTTACCCCAAGCGTACCTGGAAGCCTAGTCGAGACATTGACCAACTCACACCCGGTCAACGAGCCATTTTGGGGAAGAGATGAACTGGACGTACAATCATCTGTCCTGGGGACACCTGCAAGCTCCTCGTTTTCGCTCACTGGTACTCCTGAGCCGAAGACAACACATCCCTTGGCGCCTGCGGTCAATGGTCATATTGTAGGAGATCTGCTCTCTGCGTACCGGCGTCTAAGGGATACGATGCGGTTGAACGAGTTTCAGAGCAGGCACGGTAACGACGAAAAGGCCAAGGGGGGGGAGTCGCTCTGTTCAAGTGACACACTCGTTCAGGCCGTCAGCTTTTCGATATCAGCCGTTGAAATCCAGCAGCGAGGCATCGAGGTCCAGCCGGGCACGACACTGGTAGACAAGATTCCGGAGCAGGTCGTGGATCACTTGCGCGTACTAGCAGAAACCGCATCGTCTTATGTCTCGATTGGAGCACGTTATTCTGATCCAGACAGCTATATCGAGACTGAATTCCGCACGGACATCATGAGACAACACTGCCAGCTTTTCATGTGTCGCTACTCCGGCTCGGGAACGCCTTCGTCACAAAGACCAATGGACGTATTTCCGCCTCTTTTGAGCGTCGACTGCTTCCATTTCCTGGTCGAGTGCGCCTATGGCCTAATGCCCGCTCACAAAGGGGATATTTCGAACATGCTCCGACTGTGTTATCTTGCCGAAATGGTCAAGGTTGTCCACCACATGGGCTGCAACATGCACGCCGCTGCGTGGCGTGCAGGTCTGGCCCGTTACCGGAACGGAGACGCAGCCATGCAAAATTTTGCCGCCTTTGCATCGAGTGTCACGCAGCTTGGCATTGACCACGATTCTGCATCCGGCGCCGATCCCAGATCTCATGATCGGAAGAATGAAGGTTTCGTGCAGCCAGGGGTGGACACCTTGGAGAACTGGTACATGTTTGTCAAGAAGTATGCCTTGACTTTTCTGCGGAAGAGCGTCGTCTTTTTGCACGTCAAATACGGGGTCGACTTCAACAGCCATGTGCCCTCAGTTCACGACCCAGACGCGGACGAGCTCGACAGGTTGACAGAGGCACTCCGGGTGCCAACGTTTGACAGTGTGTGCGCAGCCTTGACCGAGAACGCCGCCGATTGTGGTTGGCCATCAACAACTCAAGCCCTGGTGTCGGGGTGGATCAAGCATCAGGTCATCTGGCGGAAAGCAAAGTCGGGGTACAGGGCGGACCCTACGGCCGTCGTCAGCCACCCAGGCATCTTTGAGCTCATCGGTCTGCCAAGAACATACGACACTCTGATAGAGGAAGCGACCCGGAGGAAGTGTCCGACGACGGGCAAGGATCTGACCGATCCAGTCATCTGCCTCTTTTGCGGTGAGCTGCTGTGTAGCCAAAGCACATGTTGCCAGAAAGCAGAAAATGCTGGCAGGGGAGCTACCAAGATTGGTGGTGCACAGCAGCACATGCGAACGTGAGCACCCCCCCTCCTCCTAAACGAGCACAGATACGGCGAGATGCGCTTACTGACTCTTGGTGACGATAGGTGCCAGAGCAATATCGGGGTATTCCTGAATGTGCGGAAATGCTCGACAGTATACCTGTTCCGGCAGTCAGGATCGTACGCGCCGGCCCCTTATATTGACAAGTACGGCGAGACGGACCCTCAACTACGGCACGGGAGGCAGCTATTCCTGAACCAGAAACGATACGATACCATGATACGAAACACGGTCTTGAATCACGGAGTACCCAGCTTGATTAGCCGTAAACTGGAGGCGGAAATCAATAACGGTGGCTGGGACACTCTGTAGGGACGCGAGCATCATAGAGAGACTCATTCTGGAAAGAGTACTGAGACTCATCGGGATGGTACCCGTTCATTGTTATGACTCCTTTTCTTGTATTGATGTCATTGCATTGTAGAAGGAGCATCGGCCCTTGGTTGGAGACGGAAGCATCGTGCTGATCATAAGGACATGTTTGAATACTGCGTACTTTAGTTTGTCCTGCGATTCGTTTGAATTGTTCAAGACGGCGAGCCCCGCTTGACACATTGGCTGTTTTCACGGTGTGTGGCCAATGATGCCGGACGCCGCCATAAGTAGCAGCCCGACGAGCGGCCGCTGTGCAAGCCTCTTCGATGGAAGGTTGATGGTTGGTGGCCGCACAGTATCAGCATGGTCAGCACGGTAAGAAGCCCCGCCGGGCTGGCCCTCACAGCCAATCAGGTTTCGTAAACGGGCGGTGCGCCCAAGAGGCGCGTCCCAAGTGTTTGTGAGTCCAGTGCGTCCCAAAGCAAGGGCAGGAAAGTCGACCTTGTCCGTCCGTGGCATGTGTTGGATGCTTCCATCTAGCCCGTCCGTCTGCCAACATCGTTGATTCTCAGCAAAAAGGCTCGCCGGTGTCCACGACGACCACGAAGCGCGCCGCCTTCAGAATTGTTACGGGTCTCGCCCTCGGGCTCCTGTCGGATCCATGGGGCGAAGGTCGAGTCGCGCTGCCGCCCGCAAGGCATCTGCGGCGCTAGGTAGGGAGAGCTCCTTCTTTCTTTCTTTTCCTCTCTCCGCTTCACGTCCACGTCGGCCTCCTCTTCTTGTACCGTTTCCCCCTCGGCGGTCTCGCACTCGCATTGGCTGCACTGTTTGGATTCCCTTGATTTCCCTTGTTCATTTCTACCTGAGCCCGCGTTTTCAATTTCCTCTTCTCTTCTCTGAGCATGGCTGCACGAACGAGGATCCGCTTGAGGCTGACGCGGAGTTGCATCAAACCAGAGAGCACACCCAGGGGCTTCGCTCACGTCGAAGACGAGCCTATGCCCGATGCCCATGTCGCGGATGAAGGTTCCGAGCATGAAGAGCTGGCCCCGGCGCAAGAAGAAGACGACGACGAACAGGATGAGACGAGGATCGACGACAACGATGACGATGACGAAGAAGAGGACGAGGCTGAAGACGATAATGAGGAGAATGCCGCCACTGCAGATGCCAAGGATGATGAGTCTACCCAGGACGCCAGCTCAGCCACACAGCCAGTCGTGCGCAGAAAGCGACTCGGTCGACCACCCAAGAACAAGCCGCCGGATTGGGATCCCATGGTCACGGTGGCTGAAGATGCTCCCCGCCGTCGCGGGCGCGGAGGTTGGAAGGGCCGCGGCGGTCGTAAGGGAGGCCCCGCTGCCCCCAAGGCAGAGCAGGTCATTGATGCAGACGGCACGGTGGTAGAGATCGTCGACGACGAGTGCGTGCTCCCGGAGGATCCCGAGGGAGAGACGAAAGTCGACAAGTCGGGGAACCTCGAGGGCGGTCGTGAATATCGCTGCCGTACCTTTACCATTTCCGGCAGAGGTGACCGACTCTACATGTTATCAACGGAACCAGCTCGCTGCGTCGGGTTCAGGGACAGCTACTTGTTCTTCACGAAGCACCGCAAGCTGCACAAAATCATAGTCGACGACGATGAGAAGCGAGATATGATTGAACGGGATATCATTCCGCATTCATACAAGGGCCGATCGATTGGAGTCGTTACGGCGCGATCTGTTTTCCGAGAATTTGGCGCTCGCATCGTCGTGGGCGGGAAGCGCATTACGGATGACTACAGCGTGGCTCAGCTCCGGGCTGAAGGGGTCCAGGAAGGTCAAGTGGCTGACCCTGAAGACCGATTCATTCCTGGCCAGCCGTACAACAAGAACCAATATGTGGCATGGCACGGTGCCAGTGCCGTCTATCACACAAACGTCCCTTCGGTGCCGGTTCCGAACGGGAAGCCCGAGTACAAGAAACGGAAAGTCAATGTCAATGACACCAACTGGATGCTTGAGCATGCCCGGGAAGCGAGGTACGTAGTCCCGAAAAAACATTATGCGCGCTTCTCTCTGACAGCGCGGTCCAAACGCTTACCTTACCCTTGGCTCGCAGTATCTTCAATGCTAGTATCAATGCAATCCGGAGATTCAACAACGCAGGCGTCTACGATATCCACACCAACATGATGCAATACCCCGCCGTGATGCAGCCCACACGCGTGCGCATCGAGCAGATTGCGACAGGAGACCAAACCGGCCAGCGGAGAGGCAGTAGATTCCCGCCCGTATCTGCGAAACTGGCCAGGAATTTCCTCGTTATGGACACGCACTACGAATATGCCCCAAGCAACGAGGCGTCGATGCCTTGCGGCAAGGAGACGCCAGCAGACTTTGTGGCCGCGTTTAACGGACTCGGCGCCGTGGCCGACGAGATCAAAGACTTGCTCCCTCCCGAGTGTCGCAATGCTTTTGACAAGGCGTTGGAGGCGAGCAACGAATTTGAGTCGCGGTGGGGACTGGAGAAGGACAAGATGTCACGACGCAACCCCATCATTGACAAGGCAATCGTGCCTTATAGCATGTCATGAAAACCCGGGAATCCACATCTCACTTACCCGACTTGATTACCTTTCTTCATCTCGTCTTTTCTTTTGGGGGGGTCTTGTCATCCAAACGGACACTGGCACGGCCAAGGAGGGGGCGTTGGTCACTGGCGTTAGGCGTGGGGAGCCGCAGGCGATGGAAGAATCGGCGCAAATCAACATGCAGAGCAAAAATTGTATATAATTTACCCAGGTAGCTACCTGTAGCTAGCTGACGTGAAGACATGACACAGCATGTGCTCCGGCTCGACACCTTCATCTTGCAAGCGTCGAAGGAAGGCGCCTACTGGACCGTACCATGCGTCATCAAGTAGCGGCTTAACACGTATTAAAAAAAAAAAAAAAAATTGGGATAAGAAGATAGATAAGATAAAGTAAAGGGTCAGCAGTAATGGTCCCGAACAGACAAGCAGAGAACCAGTCCAACGGATCACAGGCAGTCCTCGCGGGCCACATCCACATAATCCTGATCCATGGCGAAGGTGGCCAAGGCCTCGTCATTGCCGACATCGCAGTAAGACAGTGTCGGTGAGGGTGGCTCCCCGGCGGAATAGAGATCTTCATCGTCATCAGCGCCGACGCAGGGGACGGCACCAGGCTGCTGTTCTTTTTCCTTGTCCTGGCGTTTCCCTCTTCGTGGGGCGGCCGCCTCTGCTTCGGCATCCGCCTGCTGTCCCGTGTGCCGACTGCTGCTTTGCTGTTTTACCTGTGTTGGTGCAGGTGCCGGCGAGTGCTTCGGCGGCGCTGGCTTCGTCTTCATCGTGTACAACGGTTTGTCATGCTTGATATCGTTGAGGCCAAAAGTGGAGTGCAGCGACGGTTGCATCGATGCTGATGCTGATGACGAAAAGTCTATTTTCACTCTAAAATTTGATGGCACTTCCTCCCTGTCCAAGAGGCCCATTTCCTGGAGGCGCCTGGTGCTAACGCCGGGCACGTCGGCGACGAAGCTTGGGACGCAGTCGACGCCGGGTCGTGATGGCCATTGTTTATCTCCGGGGAGAGGCACATTGGTGAGCGGGAAAACGTCCGGGGCTTGCCTGGGTCGGGAGCGACGAGGCGCCTTAACTGTTCGCTTGTCTAACCATGATGATGAATGTTCTGGCAATGGCCATTTGGAGAGGTGATTGAGCTCGGGATCGAATGTGGCCTGTTGCTTTCGATACGGCGGAATGGCCAGACTTCCCATGGCGGCAACTGTTGCTGCTGATACTTTGGGCGGTAGGGATGATGATGTCGCCGTAGGCATTCTGACCTCACTTGTTCGCGTGAGGGGAATTTGGTGGTTTTGTGACGGCGGGAACGTAATCAGTGTGACGTCCGGCCGAGCGCAATTCTGCTTATCTTTCCTTTGACTTCTTTATCGAGTCTGGTTCTTCCGATAGGACGTCGGCACTGAAGTTTTGTGCAGTGTGAAGTGCGCGAGGCACCTACCTACTTGCGAGTAAGATAGGTACCTACCAGGTAGGAGAGAGGTAGGTGGGCAAGGTGAGGTCGGGTCCGGTAGGTCTGGAAACATCAAGGTATCCAGGTAGGTTACTGTCCAAGACAGGAAAGGTGCCTACCTACCAAGTCGTAGGCAGTAGGTGGGCAGGGCAAGCAAGCTGGGCAAAGATAAGGCGGCCAAAGGCAAGCTGGGGAAGCTACCTACTTCCTAGGTACTTACCCAGTAGGTAGTAAGTAGGTCGTAGGTAGTAGGCAAAGACAGAGGTGGGCAAGGTGATGAGTGAACAAGGTGCAAGGCAAGCTGAGGTAAGTAGCGTCGACTGGCAGACGGGAGGGGGTTTCGACCTGCTGTGGCCACCTTTATGGCCTGGACTGGACTGGACTGGATTGGATTGGATTGGATTGGATTGGGCTGGACTGCACGCCACCGTATGCTTGCACATCCAAGACAAGATCTCGACGCACCTTCGGAAGCCCTCGGGCATGAGGACAATAGCGGCAAGATGATCAAGACGGGGAGGGGAATGGGAGGAAGGAGAGCATGCAAGGAAGGAAGGAGAATGCAAGGTAGTGAGTGAGTGAATGGTTGGGGCTTGCCCGGATTCTGGCTGACCTTGTTGTCCTTGCCATGCACACATGAGCCGCCAATCACAGGACGTCGATGACCTACGAGCCTCAATCACACTCTCGTCAGCGCCGATTGTTCATCGGAGAGGGGTGGGGAGGAAAGCGGGGCGCGAGCCTTTCTATGTACACTATTTCGACTCGCACGCAATCACTTCCCTAGACAGCTTGATGGCAGTCACCACTATCTATCGATCGCCCGCGTGCTGAGGGTTATTGGATTGTGTGCGTTGATTATGCGCGCGCAAAGGTACGATTGATTACCCGGGCGGCTTGGACGCCCGGTAAGATGTCTAGAGTCGACTGGGGTTTTTTCCCACGGGGTAAACTGGGGCGGGCGTGCCGAGCATAACTTTGCAAACGTCTAGACTGTGAAAACGCGGCGTGGAGAGGGCATGTTTAAATTCCTTCATCGCTTTGGATTGATGACCTCATCACAGGCGCGGCCCATTCTGTTGGTTTGTCGTGGTCGGTTGCCCTGCTTTGCTGTCACAGCATTACAAAGGCGCGAGAATGGGCAACTCCGACGCGGAATCGGAACGGCAAAAGCTGCTTCCTTGACGTCGTGGCCAATCCTTTGAAAGACGTCGTGGGCCGCTCAATCAGTAGTCTGACTCAGCATTCCTTCTCGCCTGTGCACGCAAAGTCGCCCAGCGTCCATCACGACGGACGGAGCATGACAGTCTGGCTCGGTCCAGAGGCTTGGAGACATTCGCAATGCCATTGCCATTGGACCCAGCCCACTCCGAACGACGGCTGTTGCGAAACAAGACTTGCCGTCTGGCCCTACGCGTGTGCGAGTCTTGCGCTCTGACTGTGGAGAATGGCCAGGCCAGTTATGCGAAACACCAGTCGTCCGGGCTCTGGGTAACCTGTGTCAGTACCGGTCGACCTTGGCGGGTTGCCATGACCAAAATCGTGGTTCCGGTGGCGGTGGTCGACACCAGCTACACGACTTTGGCCAAGGAAGAAAACAAAGAAGCAGCTGTCAAAGGATAACGCGACGTGAAGACAGTAGCCATCACGACTCTTTGCTTCCCTCCTGATTTCTGTTTTTTTCCCTTTCCCCTTGCACGAGGGAAAGGAGATGAGAAGAAGTGAAAGATTTCGTGCTGCGGCATGAGGAGGCAGCAAGTGTCTCTGACGAGAGTCGTTTTGGAACGACCTCGCTGCCCCAGCACCCCCTTCAACTCGTTTACCGAATGATGCACCACCCTCCCGAAACAGTTCAGTCGCGCGGCAAGTCGGTCTCCCGCGTAGATTCCGCTGGCGATCTGCAGAAGCGACCATTGGGCTGAGCGGATTATGCATGTTTCAGTCCCCGTCGCTCGTGAGGCGTCTAGACCACACATTAATTGCTCAAGCTTTTCCTTCTTCGTCGCAGGAATGGTGCAATTGGTCATGTATTGCCTTCGTCTGTTCGTGAACGGTAAGGGGAAAGGGGACTGGCCGAGGGGGGACGACGTCTCAACAGTGTCTAATTCTTGATATAACCCGGGACGACCTCCTCCCGAGCTTCGACTTCTTTGTTTCTTGCCTTCCCGTCTTCTTTTCCTTCCATATTCCTTCTGCTTCCTGTGTGATTTCAACAAAGAATTCAAAGCGTTATTTCCAGAAAAGGCTGGTCCTCATTTCTCCATCGTTTATCAGACCTTTCTAATTAAGTTATTGTCTCCCTTCATACTGTACGATCCTGTACAATCATTCATCATGAAGTCTTTCACACTTTCTGTGCTGCTGGCCGCATTTGCTACATCCGCCTCGGCCGCTCCAGCCTTGAACCGCCGTGGTTAGTCTATTCTATTTCCACACATTGTCGTCAAAGGAAAGCTAGGCGTACTGACTTCTCTCATCTCCAGATGCCCTCGCTGTGCCTGCTCAGAGCGTGGCCCGCGCGGCCAGCATTGCGCCTTTTGGCACAGTGAGCAAGACGCTGCTGCCTCGGGACGTCAAAGAAGCTGTTGCCGTCGTGGCTCGTCACGCAGATGACGAGGAAGAGGAGGACGAGGTTGCCAAGCGTGACGTTGAAGAGGAGGAAGAGGAAGAATTCGAAAAGCGCGCCCTCAGCGACGACGAGGAAGAGGAGGAAATCGAAAAGAGGGCCTTGTCGGATGATGAGGAGGAGGAGGAACTCGAAAAGAGAGCCTTGTCGGACGATGAGGAGGAGGAGGAACTCGAAAAGAGAGCCTTGACTGATGACGAAGAGGAAGAGGAATTCGAGAAGCGCGCCCTTTCTGACGACGAAGAGGAGGAAGAGCTCGAGAAGCGTGCCCTCTCGGACGACGAAGAGGAGGAAGAGCTCGAGAAACGCGCCCTTTCCAACGACGAGGAAGAGGAGGAGGTCGAGAAGCGTGCCCTCTCGGACGACGAAGAGGAGGAAGAGCTCGAGAAGCGCGCCCTCTCGGACGACGAAGAGGAGGAAGAACTCGAGAAACGTGCCCTTTCCGACGATGAAGAGGAGGAAGAGCTCGAGAAGCGTGCCCTCTCGGACGACGAGGAGGAAGAAGAACTCGAAAAGCGTGCTCTTTCTGATGACGAGGAAGAGGAGGAACTCGAGAAGCGTGCCCTTTCTGACGATGAAGAGGAGGAAGAGCTCGAGAAGCGTGCCCTCTCGGACGACGAGGAGGAAGAAGAACTCGAAAAGCGTGCTCTTTCTGATGACGAGGAAGAGGAGGAACTCGAGAAGCGTGCTCTGTCTGAGGATGAAGAGGAGGAAGAAGAATAAGGTGGACGTTCTCAAAAGTATGCTGAGGATGATACTGTTGAAGACAACCAGCCGTCGTGTTAGTTGTTTGGATATTGACAACCCGGCCTATCAGGCACCTTTGGGTGTGCGCTGCTCTGGTGAGATGGCCAGAAATAAAACGATATGTCAGATCTTGGTTGGAAGACAAGCAGGTATTCGTGTTTTGCCGTTTGGACGCTAGAAGTCCAGAAAGTCAGGTTATAATGCAACAATTTTGGGACGATTATGTGCCAAGTCAAAAATTGGCACCACTCTTTGACTCGTGGACATTTGCCATCTTGAGCCTCTGATATGTCTGGGGGCGGCGTTGATCATCGAAACCCATTATTGGATTTGGCTACGTGGGATAGGGATAAGAGCTACCACATTTAGGACGCCTGGTACGCACGTAAGTCAGGCTGTCCTTGTCGTGAGAGGTCGTCAGGTCAGCTTCTGGACAGAAGTCAAACGTTTGATCAGAGAGGCTCTTCATTCCACGCATAAGTGAAGCGCTTGCCGTGTTGTTTCGGCCAGAACGACTATATGCCTACCCTGTACCAGTCCGCTCTGCAAAGATATACGGGTGAGGCCCTCATTTTCTCGCATGAAATTATGACGTGCCAGATGCATCGCTTTCTTTTCTGGTCACTAACAGCACATCCGTCACTAATCCTGGGAAGGTTCCCTTGTTCAAGTTGTGTCAGTAGTTTTGGTCTTCTGTTTGCTCACATATCCTGGTCCAATCCTTGCACAATCTGAAGGCTTGAACATGGACGGAAATGTGCTGGCGAAATGGCGCTACCCTGCGGGAACTTGGTTCCTGTGATGAATGCTGAAACGTCAGTCACTCTGAAGTATGGTGCCATCATGGTGGCGCTGATTCACGATGCAGCTGGTAGGCCGGACCAACCACTCCATAAATCGCGGGATCAAATCGAAACCCACGGCATCGAGCCGCGTCTAGAACCAGGAAAAAAGTCTACATTCGCGGAGACATGCACACGTGTTGCGAGAATTCTGCATGGCGTTCGTCACCGTGACTATAGCGGACGGCACTGTGATGAGAATCGTCACTAGGTACGTGACCAAAGCACCGCGTCATTTCTTGTTCGACGCAAGTGCCTTCACCAGAGTGCAAGCGGACATATCCGGCCGGCTGGCCCATAGAAGCTTACTCGCAAAACTAGGCAGCCGCTTCTTCGCCACTAACAAATGGCGATGATTCACCATGAACTGCGCCTGCCTGGCAGGATTCGACGTGGAGACGATGCAGTGGGACAGGGGAGAAAAAGAAAAGGCATGAGGCAGCAAAACTGATGGATGGGATGCTCGCCCAATTCCCTTTGACCGCGGTCAGGTGTCGGCTTGTCATCAGCGTGTCCCCAATTTGCCGCGGTTCGTTTGCTGGTGTCGAGAAGGCGCGAGATGCTTCCGATGCATGTGCCTGCGAACATCCAGTGCATACATCGGTACGTACAAACGTACATAATGTATCCAACCGCGGGGAGGGTCTGCAGCGGGAGCAGCACGCGGTGCGGGCAGACAGAGCAAGCAGGATTGTATGCATGCGTTCGGGGTCGAATACCACATCAGTTATGCCAAGCAAAGCACCATGACGCAAGAAACATGGTCGAGAGAAGCCCTGGCTCAGAGAAATGGCCAGAGCCCCCAATCGGGTGCCTGGAGGATGCATGCAGATGCTCTGGCTGCGGTCTGGCGAGTGTAGATGAACTTCGACGCGCACGCTCGTGTTGTCATTCACTCGGTCTGGGTGATTAGAGAAAATATGATCAGGAAAATGCTATCCGGAGTACGTAATGTACACACTGTACTGTCCCAGGCACTAAATGATCCGATGACATGACGCAGTGGCACGGGCAAAAGGATCAGGATCAGGAAGGAGACAGTGCAGCAGAGTGGCCCCCCCTTCCCCCCCGAACGACGACATGCAGACAGAAGGCACGGTGCTTGGGTTTGCACACGAGCCAAGAATTTTTTGCGTCTCCACTTGACGACACTTTCGCTTCTGGCGGTCTGGCCAAAGCCTAGCTCATCCGGTGCAAGCGGTGGTCCACTGAGAGACGGACGGTGTCGATTTTCCCCCCTCCCCTTCTTTCCCTCGGTACAGCCCTCTGCCCTCGCCCAGGTACATCTCCTGCCTCAGTACGTACCTCGTCGAGGTGTTCCGCACGTAGTCTTTGCATTGTCGCAGTTATACCCCCCTCCGAGCCCACACACACACATTCCAGCGGGGACAGAATGCACAAGAGGATTGCAGCGGTTTGGGTGAGGAGGCGAAGGCAGTACAGTCAGAAATTCGAGTGTCTAATAAAGAGCCTTAAGATTTTGAATAACGTCAGCCATCCAAGAGGGGGACCGGCAGAGCGAACCAGGGTCGGACGGGCAGGCGCGGCACAGCCAGTCAATGGAAGAGCAGCATAAACAGCCGGTGGACAGGCTCAGCAGGTACCCTTCAATTAAAAGGGACCCTTCAATTTGGCAAAAAGAAAAAAAAGAAAAAAACATAACACTGCAGTACTACCATGATCCCAGCTGGACCCCGGAGCTCCTTCCCCCATCCCTTTTCCACTTTCCCAACCCCCAAAAAAAGGGGACCGCAATCTTCGTACCCGTTTTGATATCTGGAGTCATGGCCAGAGTCCAGAACGTACGTGTCTGTGCCTGTGCCTGTGCCTGTGCCTGTGCTTGTGTCAGCCAAAAAAAGAGTAAATTGTACGCTGGCAGCACACGAACATGGTTTCAGGGGATGCGCTGTCACGGGTCACAGACTCCTTACTTTTCCTTCCCCTTCGAACCTGCGCCAACCCTTTCCCAGCAACAAAAAACAATAACAACATTGGTCCCCCTTGTGGCCGGCCACGAGGTGACAGAAAAACAGATCCGTTCATCCTCAGTCAGAAGAGAGTGATGGTCGAAAAGTCACGCACATCCCTGCCACTGCTGGCATTGAAGGGTCCTTTCAAACTTCCATGTGGTAACTTGAATCGCGAATCAGATCCAATTTTGCCGACGTGTTTTTTTTTTTTTGAAAAGAAAAACACCCCACGTCTTGGGGCGTAGACCTAGGGGCATCTTATTAGACACTGGCTATATTTTTGGGGCAATCTCATCCTGCTCGCGTCCACCAGGGACGCTTTGAAAGGCCGATGCCCTGTCAATGGAACGGTCCAATGTGTTGTTTCTTCGTGCATGTACGCATCATCTGCAAACATCTATCCTGGCACGCGATGCGCCATCGAACAGTCAGGCACTGTTGGTCGATGGCAGAAAAAAAGGCCGATTCACGCAACGCCAAAACCAGACGCGGGATCTCGGGTACGCTGCAAGCCTGTGCTACGTCAGGAGACAAAGGACCCTTGGGGAGGCGAATTCAGTCTCTGCAAATCGAACGTTATTGGAGAGGATCTTAACGATACACCTTTTTCCGCGCGTCATTCTGCATCTGACCGACTCCTCATCCCTTTGAGCGTGGTAAGATGCATCTTCCGTCAACGACAGGGATCTACAAGGCAGCATCTGAGCTTTCACGCCATGAATTGACGAACATGCTTACGCTCTGTACAAGCGCCTCCGTCTACAGATCGATACAGCGTTCTGTGCCTTACTTTGGACTAGAGAAGAGACCTTCCTGCTATCGCGACGCTATGTGGAGAGCGGGTCCACCACGAAAGCTGTGTTTGACGGCACAGCGACTGCTCCGTACCACGGCTGCGTGCACACAGATCAGCGCCCTCCCGGAGTGCGGCCGCAGCGCTCCGTAATGTACGTAAGTGACTTGACTCGACATTGGAGAGAAAGCCCAAACAACCGTGATCACAAGTTTGGACCCTTGCTCCACAATTGCAATCTGATCGAAGAGGGAAAATCACAAAAGGCCGCCGAGTTTCTGGGAGTCTGATATTGACCATGTCGTATTTCCAAGTAGCTGCCTCTGATCATGAGAGCGGGCTGGGGTTGGGGTTGGGGAAGGGTGGACTCAGATCAGCCTTCAGCAGCTCACAGCACGCGCTCGGTTTCCTCCACGTCGGCCACGTCAGAGGTCGGGCGGATTGGATGAGGACCAAGATGCAGCGCCCATTGGCCGCGTACTGAGAGCCTGCCTCCGGATGAAAGGCTAGTGTTCATCGTGGCGGGCTAAGTAGGGGGGCGGGGGACCGGGCCTACCAGAGCAGGCGGGAATATGTAAAGTACGCAAGGCCCCAGTCTAGCACGCAAGGAGCAGCCAAGGCCCCGTGAGGAAAACTTCTTCAAACCGGCCAGGTTAATGCAGGCATCATAGTCGCGTGGATGCAAGCCCCTGTGTGTGTATCATCACCCTTGGGTGGCAGATAACACGTGAAGAAGATGGATATTTACAGCCTGCTCGGCCTTTGGACTGAGTACAGTGAGCATGAGCATGAACGTACGCACTTAGCGTCTCGGTTGCCTGCAGGAAGAAGACGCTCACATCGTGGTGCATGTTGGCAACGGACCACGGTTTGACGGGGACGTCACTGACTAGTGGACTATCAACATCAGTCCGATAATACTCAGGTACATGTTTCGCCACAGAGTTGGTTCCTGCGAAACGATTTCCCCAGCGTCTCTACAGCACCTTCGCGTGCCTACGAGTCGAAGCTAGGGACGGTGCATCTCGTGATCGAGACAAGGTAGATCTTAATCATGGCTAGGCATGCTTTCTGCAAACATCCATGCCGCTACTGTACATATGTACATTATATCTTGGTCAACACAAAATATGGAGCCCGACGTGTAGGCGAGATGAGGAGGGGATATGACGGGCCAGGGAGGGAAGCTCTGAAAAAGCCCAAGACTATCCTCGACACACGGGTGCGCCATGTACGGCCGGCCCCTGTGCGCTGGCGACCAACATATTGCAAAGTTTTCACTTCTCACGTTCTCCTAAAAAGTTTTTTTTCTGGCCCCTTGGACGTTGTCAGAGAGGCCTTCAAGGATTCTGGCTGTACATCCATTACAGAATAAGTACGTTTCTCGTAGAGACCCGCAAATGCCTCTGGTTTCTGAGTGGCAGCATGAATTATTGAGCCAAGCCAAAAGATGGTTTTTGTTGTATTTTGAGTGGGTTCAAGCCATCCTCCCATCGAACCATGCTGGGCAATCACCCTGTGTCCACATCGCTCTCACGCTGTGTGGCTCAAAAAGGTCGGGTGCGTAATTTGAAGCGTTCAGAGAAGGTGGTGAGTTTGATTGCTCTCCCCTATGCAGGGGTCTGGCAAGGCAATTCAGGGTGTTCGAGGCACCGCGAAAACAGATTTTGACCGCTCAACCCGGAGCAGGCGACCAAGCCGCCGTGGAGCTGAGCGAGACCAAGCATTTCGTCAATGCTGAATCTCTCTCCCTGGGACCCGTGGTACCGACACTCTGTGGAGCTCTGCGCCGCTGCAGTGCACGGTTTGGATCATCAGTGACAGAGAAAGACCAAGGGGAGAGGTGAGAGGGGGGATGGGGTGCTCAAAATGTATTGGTTTCGACGGTTGTTGGGTCTCGAAAATAGATGGCACGGATGTGAGGCAGGTATGTGGCATGAGCCGTCGCTTTGCCTCCAGCACCACCATTGTGTACCGAGGCAGGAGGCAGGCACAGCACTGTACGGTGTTAGTGTCCAGGGCGTAGGTGCAGTAGGGAGCCAGGCGCAGCGAGCAACATTGCCGTGCTGTGCTGTGCTGTGGTGGGTGGGTGAGTCTCCTGACGTCGTGACGTGGTAGCCGGCAGACTGGCTGTCCGGACACTGGCAACCTGTAACCAGCAGTCTCGTCTAGTGGCATCTCCACCCCATCCATGCCCCCCTGGATCCCCAGCCCGAGTTGGGCCGTAGTCGTGCCAGCGTGCATGCCGGCTGACGCACCCCCAGCACCTTCCAGCATTCTAGCCGTCATAGCCTCTCACTCGAGGCATGCGTCCTTTCTCACTTTTCCCGGCGTTGCCAGACATCGCCGCGAGACCAGCCAATCAATGGTGACCGTGCTTCGCGTGGTGGGCCGCACGCTTTCTTCCTGGCCTAGCGTCTCCATTTCGCGCCAAATGCACTGCCAGCAGCAGGAGCCGAAGGTGGTTCCCGTGGTTGGTTGGCCAAGCAAGAACAGAATGCGGAAAGGCACCTTTTCTGTATCGTAGAATGAAGGCGACTGAGAGGCGGCAAGGAGACCCCATCCATCCTTGGGGGAAAGAGACAGCCTGCGCCCCCGGTGCGCGAGGTGGGAAGGAGGGAAGGACGGGGAAAGGGAAGAGGAGGAGGAGGAGGAGGAAAAAAAAAAAAAGAGAATGAGAAGCATCCGCACACCCACCCATGTATGCGACGAGGACTTCTCAGGAACGCCATCTGTTCGCACTGTCGCTATGACTACTGGAGGTACCCGCGTTGTTCCGCGACCCATTGAAACTCATGGCTCATGCTTGTTGCCCACTGACACCGGCTGTATCGCCGTCCGCGGTCTTCTGGCTTTCCCTCATTCCACCCCGCCCCCCTTCCCCCCAACCCACTCACCCCGTCTGTCCGCACTGAAAATTGTCTTAGGCCCTGTCAAGGCTTTGCTGCCGGCCCACCCAGGTATCTCGTACCTAGTGCGGATCGCTGCTGGTGCTCGGTGCAGTGCCCCAGGAGGACTTCGCTGGACCGGACGCTCCCACACGAGGCCGGGCCCATTGCCGTAGTGCTATGGCAACCTTTTTCTCCTCTCTCTCTTTTTTTTCTTCACCCTCCACTTCTCCTTCGCCTGCCGGTTCACTCGTCCACGACAAACCGAATCCGCCGATTCCTTGACAACTCCGTCACGAACTGTGTCATTGTTCGTTGACTATCGGATTCAGGTCTCGCGTGAGGGCTTACCCAGACTCCTCAAATCCCTCTGGGCAGCTTCCATACACCGCGTTGCAAACTTCGTCTGTGGTGGCCAGTTGACTCTCGGCCGCATTGAAGCAACGAACGGAACCGTCTTGCATATCCTCATTTGCCATTTGATGTGAGTTGACACCCGAGCACCTTTTCTCTTCTCGACCTTTGCGAGGATTCGTTCGGGATTGGCCACCGAAACCAGACTCGAATTACACAGTCCGGGCTCTTGGTTTACCCGATGCCCTGATCTTCAAGAGACGACGAATTAAGAGACGACGAATAAAAGAAACTACGGAGAAGCGCTACTTTGAACTTTACTGCCGCCTGACCAATGGCTGCAAGCTTTCAGGACGCGTCGCGCCAACTTTTAGCTTTCGTCTGCCAATAAATATCAGCGAACTTCCTGCTAATCCACTTCCCAGTTCTTCCTTCTGCATACATTGCCTCCTCACTTGCCGTCTTTTCCACCTCGTCAATACACTTGATGGTTCCGCTCAACTGACCGGACCTCCCACACTGGCTTTTCGGCTTTGTCCTTGCAAATTTCGAAATTTGACTCGGTTTTATACTTTTCTCTTTTCTTCTTCACGGGTCTCTTGGACAAGCTTCGTGCAATCGCATCTATTCCACAGCCATACCAAATACAACGGTATCAGCAGGCATTAAATGGCTCGACGGACCTGAGAAAGAACAAGCTGGTTCTTAACCTTCGACCTTTTTCACGTCGCTTGGATCGACCTCCCGCTTTTGTGCCCGACTCAAACACGGCCTTTGTGTGTAAATTCACACATTGCAGTGTTTCACCACCACAAAGAAACTCGACCAGGGTCATCACTGATCTCAGTCGGGTTCTCAAATCCCAAAATTCATCATGCCGGGTGGTGTATGTGCCGTCCTCGACTATGAGGTCGACATGATGTCTGAATACGTTGCTGAGATGGCTGTTCGGGTTGTGACTCCAGACGCCACTGTCAGCACAGCTTTTCGCAAATTCGTCGCACAGGTCCTGACCTCAACACGACTACCAAGCACCACGATTCTTTTGGGTATGAATTACCTGGCCAAAAGAATCAACGCAATGAAAGGACAAGGTCCATGTGAGACGACTGAAGGCCAAGTTTGGCGTTACTTGACTGTTTCGCTTCTTTTGGGAAGCAAGTTCCTCGATGATAATACCTTTCAGAATCGGTCATGGTCGGAAGTCAGTGGTATCGCTGTTACAGAACTCAACTCGTTGGAGTTTGATTGGCTTCAAGCCATGAACTGGAACCTTTACGTCAACCTGGATATGAGCGAGGACTATCAAGCTTGGCTGGACAACTGGCGCGAGTGGCAACGCAGCAAGAAGCGCCCGGTAGCGCACACAAATCGCAACAAGCTGGCGACCTTGGTACCAGCCATCGACACAGAGGTAGCCAGATATGGCAGGAGTGGCTACCTGCCTCAGTCGCGATTTTTGCCCGAACAGGTGGCTGATGCTGGGCGCTTCCACTCTGTGAAGCCCCAATTCCTCCCCTATCGCTCACAGGACGCTCCCTGGGCTCACAATCCATGGCCCGCCCCGCTTACACCGCCCGACTCAGGGTATGGCACACCTGAATATGTCATGTCTGCCACGTCCAGCAACGCACACTACAACGACTGGTTTGCCCAGGTCACCGCTCAGTACGCCAGCCGATATTCTCAGCCACCTGCTCATAACTCATATTACCCACATCGGCAAGCACCTATCGCGGGCCAATTGCCCTACACTCATGGGCCTTGGGATCACGGTGTCCCCGAATGCATGTGCATCAACTGCGCGAACCCGCCGAAACAGTCCCAGTACTTTGCATCTCATGCGTACTGCCAGCCAGTACTAGGCTAAGGAATCCGTCAACTGCCAACCATCATCAAACTTCTTTTCATTGCCCAGAAAAAACCTAGCGTGTTCATTTACCGTTTTGCGAATACTGTTTGAGGAGAGCGAAGATCAATTTTCTACTTTGACGACCACGACTTTTTACACTTACTACTTTTCTTCTCAAAACGAAAATTTTATTTTACAGATACCCCGGCACGACCAAAACAACAGCAAGGTTGACGTGATCGCAGCTCGCGGTATACCTTTTTCCTCACGACTTCTTCGAATAGTCGGCTTGCGTTTATTTCATTCCAGTGGCGAAGTCCCAGTGAGCACACGAACAAATGCGGAACTTCAATTTTTCCAGCCGCAGCCGACACCTCATTCTATCACTCACTTTCTTAATGGCGCATCTGGCGTTCAATAAATCTGCAAATGTTCTTTGGAGAATAAAAGACCCATGACTCTTCTCAACGACGCTGCCCGAGCTTATGCTTGGGACCATCTCGGCTGAAAATGAGATCTCTCTACCGTCGCCTCTTCTCGGGCATTCTAAAAAAAATACCACAAAACCAAACAAGCCCTCGCTGCAGTCGATTATGTTCAATACCGCAACCATCCCACCACTTCACGCGGCCTTTTGAGCGTGCACGGGCAGGCACACACACAGACAATTTGGACGTATTGCCTCACACACGACGTGCGAAACACTCCGCCACGTCCACACTTTCGTCAACGCGGAAGCGTCCGTGCTTACGTCGAAGGCCACTACACTACTGGTGCCTGTACCATGCGGGTGCTGTGAGGGCAAAAGTTCGGAAAAGTATATATTGCATTTCGCCCGCGGGGCCTTTTTGGTAATGAGGGGAGGGAATAAAAACTCGGGACTTTCCCTGTTTTCAAATTTGACGACAAGTTTATGCATTGCAATCAGCGGGCGACAACCAACACTCGGGCAGGCTGTGTGGTACATGTTTTCACAATTCTGGGAAGCGGTGCCTGCATACGGGCTTTTTCTTTTCTTCGCCGCAGCATTTTAAGTCATGAAGGCAATTGGTCAATGAGGGGTAGGATGCGGACGAAGGCAGCAAGTATGGCTCCCTGGAATGATTTTCCCGTACGATATTAGACCTTGTTTCCTCCTTCCCTTCACTGGTCAGCATATGTTTGAGTTGCGCTTGGGCAATGGGTAGGACGACGCTGTATTTCGTCGAGTTTCAATGATTAGTTTACCCTCACCTGCCACGGCCTCAGGCCTTTGCTGTTCTTTGCGGACTTTGCGAATTGTGAAAGGACATCAGAGGACAAAAGTCATCTGTTTGTTGTGACCTGATTGAAACGGGTCCGCGAAGCTACGGACTAGCTTCATAAGACGGCGGAACTAGATAGCTTCCCCTGAAAATTTCCGTATGTCAGGCTTGTGTGGAGAGATGTAAATCCAAATACTGTGTAACACCATGCCTTTCGGAAGAATCGTGATTATGGGGAAAATGTCGCGACTTACGACCCTCCAGCCGCTTGGCCTGCGCATGGGTTTCAAAGTCCAATCGTGGCAGGTGACAGCTGTGTTGGACGTGTCGAGGCTTTCTGTGCGCTGAACGTGAAAATTCACAAACAAATGGGCCCTCCCTCCCCCCTCCCCCCAACAAAGTTCCAATGCGTGCGAACCAGAAAGACACGCAAGGTTTTTTTTTTTTTTTTTTTTTTTTTTCAAACTGCTTTATTTAGTATCAGAGACTCCACGTAGTTCCCAAGCCGAGCCCACACGCGAACAGCTATTCATTTGCGGAATCCTGAAGCCTCATGAAATTGATTGAATTGAGTTGGCGATTTTGGCCACATTCGCTCATGAAGCTTTTCCTGGCTGGCTGACTGCTGCGTTTACCATGTCGAGATTCGTGTCCGGTGGCACGATAGGACCGTCGGGGGAGCAGGCGGCGGCCCGAGACGACGACAGCAAGATCACCACCGCCACCACCGGAACCGAATCACAGCAGCCCCTGGGACTACCACAGCAGCAGCAGCCGCAGCAGCAGCAACAACAACAACAGCCGCTAGCTGGGCGGGCGTCCAGAGCGGAATGGGAGGCTGTCCAGCAGGAGCTCGACCGCAAGAGGGCGGAACAGAAAGCAAGGCTGGCCTCGGGCGGAGAGGAGAGGAGTCTGTACGACGTGCTGCAAGCGAACAAAGGTGAGAGATTCTCCCCCCTTTTTTCTTTCTTTTGGTTCCCAAGTAGATTATATGCAGCCCGCCACCAAAAAACGCATCGCCAAAGAATATTTCGCATGACCTGAACGCTCATTATTGTTTGTGGGTTGGACAATGCTGTTTAATGACAATGCTGTGACTTTTTTTTTTCTTTGGTTTTTTTCTTTCACTTTTTTTTTTTAACCTTGTTCGCTCTCCTTCGCAGCGGCCAAACAAGCTGCCTTTGAAGAGCAGAACAAGATCCGGAACCAGTTCCGTGCGCTGGACGACGACGAGATCGACTTCCTGGACGACGTCTTGGCCAAGAAGCGGCTGGAAGAGGAGCGCGTGAGGAGGGAAACGGAAGAGGGCCTCAGGGCATTCCGGCAGCGGCAACTAGAGACTGAGCCCGGAAATGGAGTGACAGCGGCAGCAGCAGCAGCAAGAGAGGGAGGAGGAGACGGCGCTGCTACTACTCGGAATGAAGGAGGAGAGGTGAAGAAAGAGAGCAAGGAAGAAGAGGCAGAGGCGGAAGACTGGGCAGCGGCGAGGAAGAGAAAGAGAGCGCGGGATAAGGACAAAGGTCTTGTCAAGAAGAAAAAGGCAGCACCGCAGCAGCAGCAGCAGCAGCAAAAGGGACACGATGAGGTCAGTGGTGTGAAAGAGCTGGCTGCGAGCAAGACAGAGCATGTCAAAGTGGCCGGCAGTAAGAAAAGTGCCTTGGTGAGCTACGGCTCAGATGACAGCGACGACGACTGATTTGAGCGGCTTTTGGGCCAAGCTGAGCTGGAGAAGAAAGAAAATCTTGAAAAAAAGTGGTTGCTTTCGATGTATGACAGAGGATGGCACCTCGGGCTGTCTTCTAATGTAATGTATTGTACATGGCTATGGATACAAGGTCATATGCAGAATGCGGAGAAGAAGGGAAAAGATCAATCGTCCACGTTGCCGACATTGGGCCCTCTGGGCTTGCTTCGCAGAGAATTGGCTCCCCATCGCCACAGACTCCGGAAGCTGCCCTTGATCCAGCCCTCGATTTCCTCCTCGGGCACGACGATCTGGGCGGCCCGCTGCGCCTCGTCTGGCCGCATCTCGAAACGGCGCATGCGCTCGGCGATGCGGCCGTCGAGCACCACGCTCGACGTCCATATCCTCTCCTTGGGAGGCTCTTGTTGGTGCGCTTGCGTCTTGGGCTCGTCACCGTCGTCGTCGTCTTCCTTCTTCCAAGCGTTCTTGGGCCAGTCCCGCTCTTCGTGTTCCAGGACGCGCTGCTGCTCATGCTGCCCGTCGGCCTCGCGCCACTCCCGAGCTGCGGCGAAGCACGCGGCCGCTGTTTCACGGCCAATGTCGTCGGCGAGGCGGCGCCGATTGAGGAACCGCCCGAGACGCACAAAGGTGTGCGTGAAGCCGAGACGATGTGGGAAAGGAATGGCGGTCGATGGAGAGAACTCGGCGGGGATGCAGGATGGCAGGTGAGCGGATTCGTACTCGTCGGTAGTGTTGTGTGGACGGGGCTGAGGGGGTCTGGCCGGCTTTTCTTCCTTCTTGTCCTCTGCGGGCTTGGCCTTGGCCTTGTCGGCGGCTGCTGCGGATGAGACGGAGTCTATCGACTCGACCTTTGCTTCGACGGGCGTCGCGGATTCAGGCGGCGGCTCGGCGGGCACAGGCGGCGGCGGCGCATCGAGTGACCCCAGCCATCCCTCGTGCAGGCCGCGGATGTATTCTTTCCATGTGTGGCGGCCGACGACGATGTCGCCCTTGACGCCCTGATACTCCTCCAGACCCATCTTCCTCCTCAGGTCCTCGACGACTGAATCGTCCGTGGCAGGAACTCCCTGGCCGGGCCGCTCCTCTTTCATCCTTGATCGGCGGATCTTCTCGGCCACGGCCGCTCTGACGTCTCCCTGTTGTCGGCCCTGGACGAATTCCCAGTCCAGGCCAGAAGCTGCCAGGACGGGCTTGACATAGTCGACGAAGTGATCCTGAGCCACGCGCAGGCCATCGCCGGGGGGTGCTTCCAGGTAAACGGTCAGCTTGCGCGGCAGGGCGCTGGCGGAGCCGATGAGCTCTCGAGAAAGCGGTTCCACGGCGCGGCGCCATTTGGCCGTCGCACGCTTCTTTTCACGCTTGTCGTAGACGATGGCGGTCGTGAAGGCGCCCGTGATGGCCCAGAAGATCAGCCAGTTGCGCGAGGGCAGCTTGCGCGGGAGCGCGGGAAGCCCGAGCATCTTGAGAGCTGGATTGCGAGGTTTCGCCGGTATCGAGCTGCCGGTGGCCGGGGCGGCGGCGGCGGCGGCGCCCGGAGTGGGATTCGACTCAGCCATGCTTGTGATGCGTGTGTTTGAGCAGTGCGGCTGCAAGCTGCCAACTACCTGGGCACCTAAGCTAGGTACATGGAATGGCGGGCCGATCACGCCTGCGAGGGCACACGATAGCTGTGTCCAGTTGTGGTCACCAATATCTCGGCAGAGCTAAGATGGAGAAGGGGAAAAAAAAAAAAAATCGAGGTGCGATAAGGTCAATGTCGCCGATAAGGCCTGAAAAGGAAAAGCTCAATCTGACCACCGCGACCTTTCATCTCCTCGCCATCATACTGTTAAGGTACGCATGCATGTCCGATGGAGGCAATGAGCCGCTCATGGTTTGTTCGTTGCCTTCTCTTTGATCTAATTGATCGGATTTTGGTATTCGAGAGGGCTCATTGTCCATTTTCGCACCACCAATGGTCCAGGTTGGCCGAGTTGTCGGTCAGCTTGGCCAGCCGTGTGCAAGGATATGGAGCCAACACTGCGGAATGCCTTCTGTCTTGTCCGTGGTTCGAAAAGAAAAGGGGGAAGGGGCACATCAGGAGATGCAACCTGCAGTCCGGTGAGAATCTGCAGTCTACAATACTGCACGTTGGACGGATCTTGGCCGAGGCCGTTGAAGTCTCACCCTCTGCGAGGATCCAATATATCGCACAGCGGCGGTGTATATACATATGAACATGGGTGGCCCATCCCGGGCACACACGTGCCAAGCACACTAAACCGGCCCCTTCGTTAGTGGGACGAACTACATATGTGTGTTCGCGAGGAAGACGACGGACGTCTCCAATGAATGGCGCAATGCCGCGCGAAACAAGGTTCTTTCCGTAGGCGTTTAGAAAAACAAGGAAAGGGTTGATCAAAAAGCAAAAAAAAAAAAAAAACAAAGAAAATCTTGCAAGGAGGCAGAGGCAAGGAGCCTGGAAGATAAGGGGGGGGATCACGTCCAACATCCAACACGCCCGTCGCCTCGCCGCCAGTCGATAGGGTGACATGCCGAGCCAGCCCTTGACCGGCGTGCAGTAGTGGCTACGGGGGAGGCATTATAGGGCGCCACGCCGTGCATATAGGTACAATGTACCTGCCTCCGGGGGCCCACGCCCGGCCAACAGCCCGCCCGCCAATGAAGCGAGAGCGTCTCGCCATGGTATGGTCGGTCCCCCGTGTGCGTGCACCTCCTTTATTACCCCTCGACACGCTTCATCACCGCCAGGCATTGCCGTCGTCGCCGACTCGTCGCCTGCACACTGCCACAGCTGTCTCTCCCCGACAGTCCGGCCTCGTCGTGTTGGCCTCCCTCTCTCCACACCCCTCTCTGTCTTGCTCTCTCTCTTCTCTCTCTCTCTCTCGCTCGACCTCATCATGGACCCCAACGGCAATCGCCTGCACCTCAACTTCGGCAACGTCAGTGACCGCTTGGCCATGAACGATCGAGCCTACCCCACGACCCCGTCGACATTCCCACAACCCGTCTTCCCTCTGCCCAACTCACAGCAAGCCCAAGGCGGCCTGCAGAGCCAACATCAGCAGCCGCAGCAGCAGCAGCAGCCGCCGCCGCAACAACAGCATCAGCAACAACAACACCTCCACCATCAACAGCAGCAGCAGCAGCAGCAACAGCAGCAGGCCTATGCAGGGGGCTATGCTGCCCCTCAAGGATATTTTGTTCAGCCCGGCGCCGGCTATCCCGCCGGCTATCCTGCCCAGGCCGTCAACAATGACTACGCCCACGCTCAGAACGGCTACTATCAGGCACGATCCAATACGCCCGGCACCAACGACCCCAACACCGGCCTGGCCCACCAATTCTCCCATCAGAACCTGGGCGGTGCCGTGCGTGTGGCTCCTCGAGGACCTTCCCCCTCGCAGCGCCCACGAACATCCGGCAACCAGCCCGGTGCCTACGCCAACTATTCGAATACGCCTGCCGTTCCCACCCGGAACGCACCGGCTGCCAGCGAGTTCCAGGTCGCTCCAGAGCGGAATCCGGACAGATACGGTTCCAATGCTAACAGCAACCAGAAGAAGTGTTCACAGCTGGCTGCCGATTTCTTCAAGGACAGCGTGAAGCGAGCCCGTGAGCGAAATCAGAGGTGGGTGAATACCAAAAAAAAAAAAAAAAAAAAAAAATTGCGGCCAGGGGCCTTGTCTGCCCGACCCGGCCATTGCATGCTCCCCTTCCCTAGATCATGTGGCTGACTTTTGAACTTTTGTGCTCTTGGAAACAGGCAGAGCGAGCTGGAGCAAAAGCTTGCCGACCCTTCCCAGAGCGCTGCCAGGAAAGAGCAGCTTTGGTCGACAGCCGGCCGCAAAGAGGGCCAATACCTGCGCTTCTTGCGCACAAAGGATAAGCCCGAAAATTACACCACCGTCAAGATCATTGGCAAGGGTGCATTCGGCGAGGTGAAGCTGGTGCAGAAGAAGGGCGATGGCAAGGTCTACGCCATGAAGTCCCTGATAAAGACGGAGATGTTCAAGAAGGACCAGTTAGCCCATGTGCGATCCGAGCGTGACATTTTGGCCGAGTCGGACAGCCCCTGGGTCGTCAAGCTCTACACCACCTTCCAAGATGCCTATTTCTTATACATGCTCATGGAGTTTCTGCCCGGAGGCGATTTGATGACGATGCTCATTAAGTACGAAATCTTTAGCGAGGACATCACACGCTTCTACATTGCAGAAATCGTCCTGGCCATTGAGGCGGTCCACAAGCTTGGCTTCATACATCGGTTAGTCGTGCTAGGCCAGTCTTCCCGTGCTCGGTGCTGACTCTGATACAGTGACATCAAGCCAGACAATATCCTGCTGGACCGGGGTGGCCACGTCAAGCTGACGGACTTTGGCCTCTCGACTGGTTTCCATCGGCTGCACGACAACAACTACTATCAGCAACTTCTGCAGGGCCGTTCAAACCGACCGCGTGACAGGAGCTCTGTTGCTATTGATCAGATTAACCTGACGGTCAGCAACCGCTCGCAGATCAATGACTGGAGAAGGTCTCGGAGGCTCATGGCGTACTCGACCGTGGGAACGCCCGACTACATTGCACCCGAAATTTTCACGGGGCACGGCTACTCGTTTGATTGTGACTGGTGGTCCCTGGGCACTATAATGTTCGAATGTCTGGTGGGCTGGCCGCCGTTCTGTGCAGAGGATAGCCACGACACGTATCGCAAGATTGTCAACTGGAGGCAGACTCTCTACTTTCCCGACGACATCACCTTGGGGGTCGAGGCCGAGAACTTGATTCGAAGGTATGATTGACACCCGTCGCTTGGCCGGGACCGCAGCTAACCTCACAATCGTGCAGCATGGTTTGCAACACGGAGAACCGCCTCGGCCGTGGTGGTGCTCACGAGATCAAGAAACACCCCTTCTTCCGTGGCGTCGAGTTTGACAGCCTTCGCCGCATTCGGGCGCCGTTTGAGCCTCGCCTGACGTCCAACATTGATACGACGTACTTCCCTACCGATGAGATTGATCAGACGGACAATGCCACCGTCCTCAAGGCACAGGCCCTGCAGCAAGGGCGCCAGATCGAGGAGTCGCCAGAGATGAGCCTACCGTTCATCGGCTACACCTTTAAGCGATTCGATAACAACTTCCGGTAAAGGTGTATCGACGAGACGTTGCGTGTGGAGCGCTCTGTATCATGCCGGAAGGGGTTCCGGGTTGGGTTGTAATCTTCAGCTGGGGGCGAGATGCACGGCACAAGGGGCAAGGGGCGTTTTAGATAGTCGTGGGCTCTGTGAGCCGGAGCATGGCAGGTCAGGGGCATTTCGCCGCGGGGTGCAGACCATCTCACGAACGGGGAGAGCTCATCGAGGTGTAGGTTGACGTGATGTGACGGGAGCACACACAGAACCACAGAAGAGCGCCGACGTGATGGTGTCATTGCTGGCGCCGGGTCAGGATTTGTGGTGAGATGAGGATCATTGGAGGACATGACAACACAGCTCATGACAGGCAGCCTGTGCCGCGTAGAGTGTATAACCGTGTCACCAAGCGCTGGGTATAAAAATTAAATACATGTTTTGGGTCATCCATGGGTTTGCTGCCTTTTGGACGCGTCTTGAGAGTAGCCTTTCTGATCATGCAGGTGGCTCTAATGACGTCCCGCGTCTCTTGCTGCTCGGCCCGGAGTCGGTCGAGTTGCCGATGCTGCGGGACTTGTTCATGACAAGAGTGCGCGTGCCTTGTGCGTCTCCAGCGTCTGTTTGAGGACTTCTTCGCCAGGGATGTACTGTTGATGCTGCTGCAGCTACATCAAGTCTGGCGCCCGAGTTTTCGTCTTTTGCTTCCCTTTCCCCTTACTTCTTTATTTCCCGCCCCCTTTTTTGTTCGGTGGCCTTCTTTCCGCTTATCTCTTCCATCAACGTTCTCCTTTCCCATCTTGTCGTTGGTGATGTGGTGTTGGCGTGATCTCATCTTTTGTTTTTTTTTCCCAATTCCGGGCACTTTGTCACCATCATTCTTCCGTTTTTTCTTGCCCACTCCATTTCTGTTTTTGACGTATTCCCAAACCCCCCTTTTTTTTATCTCCTGCTGGCCAGCCCCGGCGCCGCATTGAACCGCTCCTCCCGCTCGGTCATGAACATGACCTGGATCCAAAACTCCTTGGCGTCGGGATCCCAGAAGCAGAACTGGCGGTCCTCGCGCTTGTCCAGCTCGCGCGCGGGCACCTTGAAGCCGACCGTCTCGTACGGGTCGGCCGCCACGAGCAGGTACTGAAAGGCCTTGTCCGGCTCCTCGACGCGCTGCGCGAACGCGTTCATCACCTGCCACTTGGGCGCCATGTCGGGCGCCGCGTCCGGGTACTGCAGCTGGAAGAGCAGGCCCTGCTGCCGCGAGAGCGGGTCGCGGATCTTGGTGATCTTGTAGCCCGGCCGGCCGATCTTGACACCGCCGCCGCGCTGCTTGAAGCTCGCTGCCGCGATGCTGTTGCTGCCTGTCGCGAGGCTACCACCGCCTGCATCGCCGCCGCCGCCGCCGCCCTGCTTCTGCTCGCGCGCCGCCCGCCGCGCGAGGTTGGTCTGGTGCTTCTTGCCCTGCGTGTGCGCGAGGTACGACCCGTCGTTCTGGTGCACCGTCAGGCAGAGCCGGCACTCAAACGACCCGACGTGGTTCTTGAAAAAGTAGGGGTCCTTGTTGAGGTCGATGGTTTCGAGGGCCAACTTGCGAAGACGTTCGCGCCGGTCGGCGTTGGTCGCGGAGAAGGAAGCGACGCCGCCGCCGCCGAATTTCGAACCGGCCCTGTTTTGGTAGTCCATTCTCTTGGCCCCTTGCCCCTTCCCTGCTGCCCCTTGTCTCGCTTCGCGTACTGCGGACAGAGATTCTGCGAAATTGCGGCAGCGGGTAGAAAGAGTGAAAAAAGGGAGGGAAAGGCTGGTGTCAAGCGGCAGCAAAGAATGAAAGTTGGTCACCGAGAGTGGGCCCCGACCGTAACCAATCACGGGCAGCGAGATATCGTGTAGAAAGGCTCCAGAATGGAAACGAACTTCACCATTGTCGACGTCAACGGGGAAAACTTGCCAAGGTATGCAAAATCTTGATTCACAATCGTCTGACTAGTAATCAGATTGACGTGGTGAGAGGATGACCGGCTCGGCTTTCAGACAATCATATACTGCACAGAGACTGTAAAGGTCAGAGCAAAGTAGAGTCCCTAGGTGCCCGTTGTCTATTGTGGACACAGACACTGTAAAAGTCAGAGCAAAGTAGAGTCCCTGGGTGCCCGTTGTCTACCGTGCTGGAAAGCCCAGCGCTGGGGTTGTCGAGATCCTCAGCCATTCACGATAGTAAATGCTCAAGAGGGAAGAAACGACCCTTTGCGTTCCGCGTGTACTTCGCCTCGGCAATCTCAACCCGTAATGTATGGTTTGTCTTGCTGAAAGGAAGTCACTCTGCACGGTCATAGATTAATTCACATGGATCATTTGGCACATCAGCGACATGTTCTTTCCGACACCTGTTGGAAGCATCTATTTGACAGTCGATGGACAGGAGACCGCGCCGTCTTGGTCTCGGGGCCACGGCCGCAGTGGCAAACAAGTACTTCCTCTGGCACTCCCGCCTTTACCACTCGAAACCATCTCTGGCCGTCTGAATCGACGGGGAGGCAGGCAACATGGTGAAGGCACGTTCGAAAAGTATAGTGCAGCCCGTCTCTACAAGGCTGTGACACAAAGGCATTGTCAGAGGTCGGCCAGCTCAATCTTAAAACATGGCCCACGCCATTGAAAGTACATAGCAAGGAGATATTCAGGGGCGTTTTCGACATATAAACATTGGAATCGTACCTGATACAGAGGGTATCGTCGTGCGGAAAACCTACACAGAATGATGCTCAAGTACCGCAACAAAACACATAACAAGTCGTACTGGCTCACCAGGTGTTGTGTGAAGGGAGTGAAGCGTCTCCAAGCCAGTTCAAAGCGCGGCCAGGCCAGGCCAACTTGTTGTGGCTGATCTGTAGAGACGCTGCAGAATCGCGTAATGGAACTTGGTCTATTTCTCCGCGTCAGATCTCGAACAAGACATGGAGTCTTGCCAGGGGCCCAGGATCGACGTGCCCTATCCTGAGCGTAGTCTCGTCACCGACCTTGCGTTCCTCATGAACAGGATCCGGACGGAAGGCAAAGCCCGGTCAAACATATGGCACAAGTCTTCTTTATTCAGGAGCGAAAGTCTTGCCAACGAACATTGCCGGCCGGCTTCAAGGCATTGCTCCTGATTACGCGAGCTGTCGCTTTCAGCGACCAGCACCCGTGATCTCTTGACGACATCAAGGACTTCACTACCATTGTATGGCATTGCGGCATTACGGAGCCAGTCGTCACTGGTGATCCAGTCTTGTCTCTTTGACCGTCGACATTGGGCAGCAAGGCGGCCGTCACGGCAAGATTCGATACTAGATTTAGAATTGTCCTGGCCCCCCAACAGCATCATCCCCGGCCCAATGCCCTCGCGGACCGGGCAAGGTATGCCCAGGTGATTCGTTCATCGCCGTAGACCGATAGCTGCAGAGGATCACCGTGTCTCTGGTGAATCCTGGGCAGCCTCCTTGAACGATGTGTGAGATAAGTTGGGCGTCCAGCTATGCCTTTCACAATGACAAGGCTCTCGGTGTGTTTTGCCAGGCAGGAGCTGCCTGGAGATTGTCCAGCAAAATCACTCTTGTCTTGTAGCTGCATGCGATGTCTTCCCGAACGGGATATAGTCGACGGAACCCAAGCTTTTCTGAGGCTCACAGCAGATCATCACACCTTCAGTGATACTATGGCGAAGTCGCGACCGGTAAAAAGGGGCGTTATTGGTTAGCTCTTTGGCTCCATGCAACGGCTTTTCCCCCAATCGTACCTACCAGACGATGCCCAAGGGGGAAAAGCAGCCCGAAGACCGGGACACTTTCCTCCATCGCGCAGGGCTGATTGGGCGCCTCTACCTGTCACATAAGAGGCGTCAGGAGCCTTTTCTTGCTGTTGCTGCTACTGCTACTGGCGGACCCGGCCGCACTCTCTTCGCCCTTCATTTGCTCGACGCCATCAAGTGCGTTGAAGAACAAGGGGACCAGAGGGGTGCGAATACGGGAAAACCCTCATCGAAGGCTCGATCGACTGTCTTTCCGCGGAACCGAGTTGAATCATTCGGTATTGCCGAATCACGACTAGTCTTCGTCGGGGCTTGCATCGTCGGAGAATTTGGCGTATTGTGGCACATGGAGCTGACATTTGACTTGTTGTCTTGGGCCCCATGTGTCCAATTGTTGGCCTGGGAAATATTTGCTTTCGGCCGATCGTCCATGATCAAGCGCCCGCCTACAGTTCGGCTCATCTAGATCAAACGGGGGACCACAACTTGCAAGAACTCCATGGATATTGAGCGTGTTCCACTTTAGATGGCAATGACGTTGATTCATCGTTCGTAGAAGCACTTGCACCGTTCGTCATGGCCATTTCTCATTTATCCATCGCTTTGACTCTTGGCGCCAATCTGCTTTTCGACACTGACGGTATCTTAGTATACGGCGCTAAGCATGTTCATGTTGTTCTTTGAGCCCGCTGTGGATGTAACGATGCAAAAAATAGCACATTCAAACAGTAGCACATGACATGTCTCTCGTGTTGAACGCTCGCGACGCTAGCCATGCCTGATCGGGCGGCTGTCACAGACAGAAAGGAATCTTCAGCCTTCGTGGGGGTTCAAGCCTGCTCCGCGAGCGATCATGGCGATTCGAGTATGCGATTGGGTTGGAGCGCCACGTCGAACGTTGGCCATTGTCGGCAGGAGAGGCCGGGGTTTCAGAGGAGACATCGGATCGCATGCTTGTTCCACCTGATCTCTCCTTTCTTTTGCATTCTCAAGGCCCTGTGTCAACCGAAGCACTCGCCCTCTGACTGAACGTTGTCAACTGTGTCGACCGCAAGAACCGACGCCGTCTTTGCCGCTCGGCCTGATTTTATTCCGAGCATCGCCTCAGGCGTGAAAGTGGCCGGGTGTTTAGGATCGCGTGGCTAAATAAGCGATGCGGAGCCAATGTTGATGGCTTCGCGCTTATTTTCACCGGAGCATCCGTGCGAGTTGGCTCCTGAGCATCGCTTGATTTCGACTTTGTGGTCACTTTACTGCAATGTACATCTGACTCGAGCAGAAGGGAAAGTTCACGAGATCATTGGCTTCCTCGCGATAGGCATCACGGCTTGCCAGATCCAAGCGGCCGTGTCGGTGATGATCTGACGTAGCTCTACGTAGCGTGCCCACAAAACGCCGACTTTAGATCTGCTGAGAGACGCGACGCAACTTTGCCGTCTCATTTTAATTACCTAGCCAGATACTTCCTGAAAGAGGATGCTGAAACCTGGCTCGCGCGGCAATCGGCGGTGTGCTCCCTGCTTCCGTAGCCGTTGAGGGGAAATAAAGAGAAGCTGCCACCTGGCGGCGGAACACATTGGGGCAACATCCGACGGGCTCTGAGTCCGACATGACGTGCTTGACGGTTTACCAGCTAATGCCGAATGAAGAAGTGTGCTTTGCAACAGATGGCAGGGCGTAAGAAGAATCCCATGATGAATGGTACCCGAATCTGGGTCTGATTACGTCCCAAACCCATAGCATAGCTGAGACCTTTTATGAAGGCTCCGCAGCCACAAGCTTAATACAGGAAGCACAAATGAGATCGGCGAGAGATCGGCACAGCGCAAGGCCATATCGAAAAGTGAGACTATGGGCTTACTTTGGAAATTCGATAAGACACTTGAAGAAGCTCAACCTCAAGGAGCCGTGCTTGGACTCATGCTCTCGCGACGAACGGTCATGCCAGCCAAATACTCGATCCAAGAGACAGACTTTTTCTCGTGGAAATCTCGCGACCTAGGATGACGCCCAGGCGATTTGGGTCGTTCGTGGCCGCCAGACTTCCCAAGGCGGTTGACCGGGACCAGCTCTAGATATTCGTCGTGATTGTGGTTCGAGACATGCCACTGAATCCCAACAAATGATCTCGATGAAACGATCATGCAGGAGCTGAAGACTCGGACAAGATGGCGCCGTTCGTTGCTGCATTTGAGCGGCGGTTTCGAGTTACCACAGCAAAGCCGCATTAACCACGCAAAAGACTAAAACATGGACTTGCTGCGTGGAGCATGGCCCGTCTCGCGTGCATTGGCTAAGAGATGGACTTGACTGATATTATGTGAAGGGAATTTTCCGTTTCTCTCCGAAGCGAACCCGAGATCGAGCACGCAAAATCCGAAGGGGCTATACGATGTGACGATGCTGGCGTACAATGGAGCCGGAGCCTAGGGATTGCATGAACCGGCAAGGCCTCGCGCCTTCCCTTCATTTTGGATGCGCCAGAGCCACTTTCGGATGGTGCCTCGCCCGAAAAGCCGAGGACTTTGTCCCGTACGGCAGCGAGACTTCCAAGAAGGTGCGTCACATCCAGTAGTTACAGCACCAAAAGCCCTTTCGTCCTCGTGTGAGAAAGGG
>JAPFUF010000192.1:0-10957 GCA_030780645.1 Aschersonia sp. MBC 508 | reverse complement strand
CTCTCTCTCTCTCTCTCTTGCCCCGGAGGGGGAGGGTAAAAAGGAAAAAAAAAAAAAATTCAATGCCAACTTTCGCCTGCGCTACAGCTTCTCCATCGGCGGCCAAATCTCCTTCGACGTCTTCCCCACCGGCTGGGACAAGACCTACTGCCTCCGACATCTCGAGGCCGAGGCCAGCAAGCCCGGCGGCATCCAGTACAAGAACATACACTTCTTTGGCGACAAGGCCTTCGAGGGCGGCAACGACTGGGAGATTTACAGCGATCCTCGCACCATTGGCCACGCTGTCAAGTCGCCCGACGACACACTGCGCCTCCTCAAGGAGCTGTTCGATGTGTAGCCCCCCCAAATGCGCAAACTTGCCCCATGGCGGCCAAGGTATTGCCCGCGCGGAGGTGCGGCTACGAGTACTCTGGAACCAGCAATGTTTTGCATCGGGCCGCCGCAAGTCGACGTGACTACATCTCTTTCTACATTCATGGCCGCGACCATGCCTAGACTGCTACACACAAGGCGCCAGAAGAGGTTGGCAACAGGTGGTTTCACAAGGCCGTGTTCGACCAATGTATAATGCGAGACCAGATCAAAGAAAGAAAAGAAAAAGATCAAAAATAAGAGAAGAGACAACAAAAATGAAAAGCAAGTCGAGAATGAGGCTCAGCCCCGTCGCCAGAAAATCCCATGCCTGTGCGCCATTCTTGTCGTGTTCCCCGCCGAGGCCAGCCCGTGCCAATTTCGGCCGTCATGCAAATGTCCATAGTTACACACCCCCCAATTCACCACATTCATCATCTTCCGTACTCCAGGTGAGGAATAATCACGGGTCCATATTTCGTCGTGGCCGTGTAGGCGCCGTCGCCTTGCACGACAAAATCCACTGCGAGACTCAGCTTCGATAGGCCGTGCTGACTGCCGCTGCTGATGCTGGGGTTGGGGCTGAACGGGACCTGGTTCGCCGATGCCGCCGCCTCCTGGTCGTACGCCACAAAGGCGACGTAGTTTCTGCGGCCCATCAGCTTCTTGAGCTCGCGCGAGGCACCGCTCGCATCCGTGTGGAAAATTTCCATCATGTCCTCCTTGGTGTCCGAGACTTCGTGAGTCGACTTCTGCCCGTTTTTCGGCACGTACAGCGACTTGTTGCTGTGCAGCATCTTCAACAGGTAGCCGCCCTGGGGCGCACTGACAATGGGCGAGGATATGATCTGGTACATGGTCTTGTGGTCGTTGGGGCGGCTGGGATCGTGCACGAGGCCGGCGCCGGCCGCGGCAACATCTGCCTCTCGAGTTAGTCAACGCGCATCTCGACGCGACACATGTCACCGGCACAAGCTCACCTCCAGAGAGAAATGTCATTCTGATGCCCTTTTGCTGCGCGATGCCCTGAAGCGTGCGGATGAGGTACGTCCTCTCCAAGTCCTTGGAGTCGTGCGTCCACATGTCCTTGAGAATTTCCTGAATGTCCAGCTCGCCGAACTGGTTGAGAACGTTGCCCATCAAGCCGCCCTTGCCCACCGCCTTCTTGACTTGGGAAAACCCCATGGCCACGGCCTCCTTCCCGCCCATGACGCCGGCGACTGAGCTTGTGACCTTGCCCAAGATGTTGTACGTCGTGTTGACAGCCTTCTTCCCGGCCGCGACTGTGTTGGCGAGACTCTCCACTGCCTCCAGTCTGGGGTACAACACAGGCACAGACACCATCCACACCACGTGCTGCACGCTCGGGGGCAACATCGCTACCTTGGGAAATATCCCCTGATACGTGGGCCCGGCCATGACGCGCGCCTGGGTTCGCTCGGATCGACAGTCGGGCCCAACTACCGCAATCGCTGGCCCTAGATACTTGACAAAATGCCATCCGGTCCCCGTGATGGTGAATATGTCATGGTCCGTGCGCAAGTTTCGCATGATTTCGGTCGTGGTGTGGTGTTGGAACAAGAGGTACATTTCCGTCGCGACCCGTCCAATGTTTTTGAAGATGGCCGAAGACTGCATATAGTCCGGATAGGATCCGTACCCATCGAAGCTGCAACCAACTGTGAGATGCCAGGTCAGGTACCAGAAGAGCTGCTTGTGTCAAGACTTACATGTCGTGGTCGTTCATCTGCAGGACGTGCGGAATTTGGGCAAACGCCTCTCTCATAAAGGGCTGGTCGAAGTGACTGGTGTAGAAGTGGAAATAGGCATGCGCCACGTCCTCCTCGTGCCGGGCTGTCCACTGCGCGTTCTTCTTGTTGTCTCTTCCGCTCATGGCGAGCCACTGTTTCAGCAATGGAACTTCTTTCCACAATCTGTCGCCGTATATTTGGTCCCCCAGGCCCAACTGCGCGTGGAAGCCACCGCAGTCCACGTTTTTTTGCAGCACGTCTTTCCACATGAAGCCGATGCCGCCGAGCCGGGCCCTCTCGTTTTGAGACGTGCCGAGGGCGAAGTCGTTGCCCGAATGTGCGATGAAGCGCCAGCCCAGCTCGTGGCGGCCGGCAACGACAAACTCGTAACGCGTGCACCCCATGTGCGAAGTCACTGCGTACGTCCACCTCTCGGTGCCGTGCTCGCTCATCTGCAAGTCGATATCGTATTTGAAAAACGTCCATCTTTGGTGAGTGTACACAAGTCGCGGCTCCAGTTGTCGTGGGTTGGGTGAAAGATCAGCGCTGAGATGAATGTGAATCGTAGGAGGCTGAGGAGCGTCGGTGACAATCAGTACGCTGCCCAGCCAGATTCCCTTCTCGATGTCCATATTCACATAGCGCAGGTAGGGCCCAAAATAGACACCATTGGTCGGCTGGATCTTGTACATTTCAACCCCTGAGCCGGGGGGAGGACCCGAGAAGCCAGCTGCCGTGGGCGTCTGCGAAGCCACGCTCATGATGCTCTCGGCGTACCCTGGCGTGTGCGGGGAGAACATTGGCGACGCCATGGCCTGCTTCCCGAAGAGAGGTGAGGTCAACGGATTGCCATATGTGGAGGCGGAAGGGGAGAGCGGTGGTTGTTCGTGTTGAATCGGGTTCGGACCTTTGGGAAACTCCCACTGTGTTGCTTGGGTCGCGAGATGAATGTAGTAGTATTGACCCGAATTCTGATCCAGGTGAGCGATCCAACCTTCGGGCAATGGCGGAGGAGAAGCCGGCGTCTGCGTCTGCAGCGTTATGGCGGCAGGGGCGGGTGAATGGGATGGCTGTCCGTTTTGCTCAGGCCTGGGGTCATTAGCAAAGGCGGGATGCCCAGCATGCTGTAGCGCGGGTGAGACGAGACCGGCTGAACCTCCCGCTGCCGGTAGTGACAAGACTGGGGGCGACGTTGAAGACGACAAAGGAGCGGCCGCCGTTCCCGCTGGCGGCGCAGTCTGAGGCCTTTCCGCCGAGGCTACTGCTGCTGCCGCTGCTGCCGCTGGACCAGTGGCAGTTTGCTGGGGCCTTGGCTTGTCTTTGGGATACGCCGAAGCACCGTTTGGGTTGACGCTCGAGTAGGCTGGTGGCGGCGTCTTGGTGCTCAGGCGCTGGAAATCTTGCTCCAGAACGCCAACCTGCGCTGGGGGAGCTTGCCCGTTCTGAGCCTGTGCCTGGCCATGAGGCTGGTTCAGAGGATGTGCAGACTGAGGGGGTGCAGAGACAGCCCCAGGGCGCGGCGGTGAGCTGCCGATTTCGTTTGCGCCCTGGTAGACAGCAGGTGGCCCCGAGGGAGCTTGATCTGGGGCCTCTGTCGGTGTCCAAGGCCTTGGAGCCGGAGGCTGATTGGCGTAATGCGCAAGTCTCTGCGAAGCAGCAGCGCTCTGCGCTTGATGAGCTTGCAGACTCGTCAAGGTTGCCGTGCCAGATATCCCAGAAGCAGCGTATCGAGCCTCGATACCACCCCCGGGCACGTTTCCAGGCTCGATTATGGGAGTCTCCGGAGGAGGAGGTGAGCCACGGCTGGCTCGCGTAGTAGAGATAGAGGCAGTCGACGCAAATCGGTTCACCCCTTGGTCACCCACCAGCGGCGACGCATGGTCTGAATGAGGCAGCGAAGCAGGCGCACCGCTCGATGAGGCGGCTGCGGACGGCAGACTTGGCGGTGGGTAGTATTTCTTCTGGTGCTGCTGTATGTTTGTTGCTGCCGCAGCCGCCGGGTAAGTCGCTTCTTGCAGGGGGCGCGTGAAGGGGCTTGAATCAGGATTCGGGCTCGACGGTGAGTGAATGACTTTTGGCGAGGCTCCCCTCCTCTCAGCGAGGCCGGGCTTCTTGTCAACAGGACTCGTGTCTAGGCGGGGGCTTGTGTCATGATAGGCCGATCCGTAGGGTTTCAACGGCATTGGTCTGCGCACGTCGTCATCGTCTGGAAAGGGCAACGGCGCGGCAGAACTCGAGGCGCCAGGAGGGAGAGGAAAAGAAGGCCGGTTAACGGGAGGACTCTGAGGTTTGAAAATGCGCAACGGCTCAACCGTTGGGCTATGGTCCCCGTCCTCGGGAGCCGGTCTGCTCAAGAACAGCTCCTGATCGGGTATGCCGCGATTTCTTGCCATGTTTGAGAGGTCGTGATGGCTTCACGACTGGTCCCCTCCGACTCTCCCAAGGGGGGTGGGGGAGTGGAACGTCGCGCGGGCTGCGCTGGAAAAATGGTAAAGAATCGACTGATTGCGAGCGACACAACTCCCAAGCCTCGATAGCGGTTGGGGAGACTCAGCCAACATTCGTCAGCCTCGCGCAAAAGACGTAGCCGTCACGGAAGCCGTCGATGAATGATGGATGAGATGGAGCTCCGAGGCGGGGTCAGACGACGGGACGGGTCGCAGAAGGGGCCGCCCACGATGCAGCCACCTGCCATGCAAGCAGCAGACGCAGCTTCACCACAACAAGCCAAATCGACGGGAGAGCAGGACACGGACAAGCTAACGAGTCAAGAGTGAGGACATGAAACAAGAACAGAAGGCCATGAGAAGCTGAAGGGGATGAGAAAGTTGAGCTCCATCACGTTTGCACCTGCCCATCCTAACAATCCAATCCTAGTCAGGGCGGCAGCGCAGCAGTAGAGGCGCTCGTTCTGGTCCGGCCAGCGCAGACTTGATCAAATTGGGAAGGGAAACAAAGAAAAAAGTATGCTCATGTTCGTGCAGCAGCGTTTCTACTGGCTGAATTTGGTCGTGTCCTTGGAGCTTCCCTTCCAGAATGATGCTCGGGAGCCTCTCATTGGTCTCGACAATTTATTGTCGCTCTGTAAGCGCCGAACGTGGGTTACAAACAGGCACGACAATCCCCACATTTCCGTCCAGGCCAGCCAACGGCCGTCAACCTCGAAGCGCTGCTGCAGCGCTTATCAGATTCGTCTCCTCGGAGAGCGAGGGGAGCAGCCTTCTCGCCTATAAGCTCTGCTTGACCATATCCGGCGTGAGGCGGACAGGAAGAAAAGAAGAAATGGGCAACAAGGCGGGGCAGGTTGCTGCGATTCGTCCGCCGCATGCTCAAGTCTATTTTTAATCGCGCCATTCGCTCTGAGCAGGAAAATCGTCCACTCGCAACTCCAAACCCTCCCCCTTGAATTTTCCTGCCACCAAATATCCAGAAAGAGGACTCCAAGAATTCATGGAAAAAAAGCTTTGTTGTTTTCCCCATTTGAACTGAAGCAAGTGCCTGAGTAGCCTCACTTCTTCTTATTCTTCCGCTTGTTCGATTTGCCACTCTTCTCAACGCCAGATGACTTGGCCTTCCCCAATGAGTCTACACTTTTGTCCAGGAGCTCAAAATCCTCGCCGACAGAGTCGCTGCTGGGGGTATCTTGAGCGGCATCGAGCTCCTCCTCGACCTCAACAACGTCTTGGTCGAGCTGTCCGTTGTCCTTGGGCATGAAGCGGCCCGCTGTCAGCTTGAAGATGTAGAGAGGCAGCCTGACAACAGCAGTGTCCTTCAAAGTAGGCCGAGGAATTTCATTCGGCTACTCAGGCGTCAGCATATCAATGAGACGGCGTACGATGGCGTCGAGACTTACATCGAGAAGAAATTCTTCGAGCTCGCCCTCCTCGTTCTCTCCTTCCAAGTACACGTCTCCGAGCGAATCGACAACCAGGATCTTGCCATTCTCGGCAACGACTCTTCTGCGCACACCGGTTGGACCCGTTGAGGCGTCGCGTGAGTCACTGGGCGCGACCTTTTTCGCGGGGCGCTTGGGGCGACCACGACTATTGTCCTTCTTGGATTCTCTTTCCTGCATGCGGCGCTCTTTGCGATTTTGCGGGATGGGCGGCGGGGCATCTTCCTCCGGAGGCGTACCCGGCGCAGATGTTTGAGGTTCAATATTGGGAATGCCCAGATTGCCGCCCCAAGCCGTGTCCCTGGCAAACTTTACGTAGCGCTCGACGAACTCACGTTGCCGTTTCCAGTTCAGTACATTGATGAGATGGTGAATGGCGCCACCGCCGACGATGAAGAGACCCAACATGACAGTCCCCAAGCCAGGTCTGTATCGGTTGTAATAGTAGTCGGTACCCTTCCAAAGCGGGAAGCCATTGGCGAGAAAATGATCATAACGGTCACGAGCCGGGCCCTTGAGGATGTTGGCGATCAAGCTGAGTCGGGCCTGGCCCTCGGAGGCTCGCTTCACGGCAGCTTTGACCTCAGTCGCAGTGGGAGCCTTGACAGCTCCCTTCTTCCCTTTCCCGCCAGCTTGCTTGAGACGTTCGGCACGCAATCGCTGCTTGACCTTGTCGGGATGCAGCGCCACTGACTTCTTGCGATACGCCTTTTGGATTTCTTCAAAGGATGCTGAGGGAGTGATGCCCAGGATGTCGTAGAATGTCGCGGCCGGATCAGCCTCATGGGCGGAGATTTCGTCACGTATTCGAAAGATCTCACGATCTGAAAGATATCGTGTCAGTGTGCATTGCCTCGCGGCCACAGGAGGGAGATGTACCTTCTTTGCTCCATGCAGCCGTCAGAGGACTGAGGAGGGACAGCAGCCCGATGGAAAAAAGGGCGGCCTTCATGACGACGAGATATGGCGGGCGTCGCCTGGCAGCAATGCAACGGCGACTGCAAAATTACGTGATGCACAAGCGATGTGCAAGACGCCCGAGAGAAGGGGGAAGAAAAAAAAAACCCCCGGACAGGTCGACGATAGTCTGAGACGGTGCAGGCGAGGCCAGGTGGCTTTACAGGGGCTGGCGGCTTTCAGGGTCTTTGGGTGCCAGGAGTTTTGGGTCCCGGTGGCCCCATTTCCGGTGCATGCGCTTGTGCTGCAAGTGTGTTTTACTCTTTGACCAGTTTTTGCCAGACCGGGCAGGTCTCCTCCTGCCTCCCCACACGCAACTTGACCCAAAAAAAAAAAAAAGAGAGGCCTCCCTGGTGCGGGCCGGTGGATTGTTTCCTCTCCTTTGCTGGGGGGAACGACCGATATACATTTGGGCATCACTGCGCAGAGAAATGATTGCCCAACGGCTGCTGCAGGCGCAGAAAATATCAGAATCAAACCCGGCAGCATTGCGAAATGACGTTGCGCTGCTGATGGTTCGTGCAATGTACGGCGGACGTCCGGCGTGTTCGACGCCCTGGCACGATTCAGGGACATGGCGGCCCATGCTCCTCGACGAATCATTCCCCAGACGGGGAGTTCGTTCTGGCGAGACGGCTAGTTTTTCTTTTTTACTACTTAGGTCAGGCGGGCTAGGCAGACATGAGCTCACAGTTCCTGCCAAATCTCCAGTCGCAGCAGCACAACCACCAGCAAAGCCATCAATGAGACGATTTGGAAGACGGTGATGCTGTCGGCGAACCGAACCATCGAAACCTGGGGAAAGCCCTCGAGGAATGGTTCTGCTTTGACATGCCGAGTCTATGCAATGCAAGAGGAGGTTTCAGGTCGTCAAATATGCATCTTGCACATATCTGGTTCCACATGTCTTTTTCTCCACGAATATCCTAGAATGCAGAGTGACGTCTTGGTCTGAGGATCTTTGCCTCGGAGAGTGCGAGGTCAGGCCGTTGTCCGCGGATGGCCGAAGTACACTCCTCATACGTATCGTCAGACTACAGGAACATGACGACGCTGAGTGATTGATTCCGACTCTCCCGAATTCGCGTACTGGTCGTGAAAGCACAGCCTCTTTGGCTCTGCGTCTGCAGGAAGCCCCGCTCACCTTCGAGGACGCTGAGGGTTGAAACAATTCCACCATGAAGCAAGAGCAGTCGAGGCTCTTGGAGTGCATTTTTGCAAAGCATCTTTTAGTATCGTAGTCGTTGCCTGGCTGCTGGGATGCCATCAGAAGGCCTGGGTTCGAGAAACTGACAACGCTAGTGTGCTCCTTCGCACGGCTCATTTCTGGCGCCTGCCGTACTTGCGTCTGGGGGGGCGGAGGGCTGGCAGCAGGAGCCCCCACAGCGGCGGGCGAGACCCTTATCCAGCGAGCGCACGCGCATATGCAGGGTCTCTAACTGGGTCTGGCATCTGTTGGATTGTTCATGATCTCACCCAAGTCCTCGAGAACCGAGCGTGAGGACCGATATCGACCTGTGCAACCTGGGCACGCTTCATGTGGTGCGGCGAAGCCTGTCACCTTGAAAGGGACATGGCTGATGGAGTACTTGCCCGCCAGCCTACATTGCGAATTCATGGACTTGCCGTCGTCTTCACTAGGCCACAGCATCGTGAGAGAGATCCGGAAGCATTCCGCCAACAGTTGAAATAAACCATTCAGCTACTTCCATGGCAGCATTCATCTCATATACTCCTACTTTACATATGTACATGTTTTGAAATGGTAGAGGAGGGGTGCACAACACCCCGAAGAAACCAGCGCGAGCACTATTTACCCCGATCTAACCCCTCCGCTCTCTGTACATCAATCATGATCCTCTTCCGTGACTCCAGGACATCCCTCCATGCTCTCGCTCTCATACTGCATCTTGCACCAAAAGCAATAACGATGCCTCTCCCGCAGATCCAGCACCAGCCTCTCCAGCCGGTCTGCCGGTGCCAATGCATTAAACTCATCCAATTCGTTATCCTCGTCGTCCAGATCCTCTGCAGTGACGTAGGCCGTCTTCGTCTTTCCCAGTGCCCCCCTGTCGTCGTGATCCTCGTCCTCGTCATCATACGTGGGCAGCCGCGACAGAGACTGCTCCAGGTCATGCCGCATCCGCCTATCGCGCTCCTTCTCTTCTCGATGCCGGACCAAGCCCCGATAAAGCAAGGGGATCGACCTGAGCGGCCTCGACGACCACGATGCTGCTGCTGCTGTTGATGCTGACGGCTGTACCCCAGGAGAGCCGCTTCTCGTCTCTTCGTCCATGCGCTCCGCTACCCGCTGCGCAGCGTGGACCTGCTTCTCCAGCCTCTCGTCCTGGCGCTCCCTTCTCACTCTCTCGCGGTACTCATCCGGATCGACCCTCATGCTCTTGCTGTCGCGCTGCCGCCCCTCCGCGTCCGAAGCCAGAGCCGCCTCCTGCAGCTTTCTCTTCTTCTCGCTTTCGAGGCCGATTCCGCCGCGGTCTTCCTTGATGCTGAGCTTGATGGGCTCCGTCACGCCCCCGCCCTGACCCCGACCCGGGCCCCCTTCGGCGTCACCTCCTTCAGCTCCGGAATCGGCCTGCTTCTTGCCCAGACTCCCCCCCTTGAAGCCCATCTTGGACATCATGGCAAATCCTTTGCTCTTCTTGGCCGCTGCTGTGTCGAGCAGCGACGTCGACAGAGCCTTTTCTCTGGCTTCTGCCTCTTCGGCGGCCAGCTGCGCCTTGGACTTGATGATGCCTCGAGCAAGCGATTCCTTCTTTCGCCGTTCTGTGCGCTGCAGAGAGGTTTCCTTGACGAGGGCTGGCTCCTCAAATGTCATGTTCATGTAGTCGTCTTCTTCCTGCTCGCCATCAGTGGCGGTTATTGTCGCCCCGTTGCCTCGGGATGCGTCCATTCTGCCTCGATGTCTGTCTCCCTTTCCAGTGGTCTCTTTTCCAAAAACTGCCGCTTGCTTGCCTTTTGGGTGGGGTTTATTTTTCTTTTCGTCTCAGAATCAAGGGAGAACGATGAAGGACAATGAAGGAAAAACTGACATTGTCCTCGGATTAAAGTGCCAAACAACTGATGTGTCGCTGTGGTCTAGACGACAGTGCCAAAGGTGAAGAAGTAAGCCAAAATACGCTACAGGTCAAGATGTTGTTGCGGTGGGTCCGTCCATAGGCGATGAACCAATTCTGTCCATCAGATCCAAATATCGCCAGTACGCGCACGATCTCATGTCAATTGCCCTTGCTGTGACGGCCATGATTGCCCTTCGCAAAGTCGTCGTTGAAGACGGTATCTGGTCTAAACCGACGAGAAAGGTGAGGCCCATGCATCATGTTTATCACTGATCTCAGTGCATGGGAGGATCTCATGATGTATATATTTGCATCTGTTGTCAGTCTGACCAATTATGCTGGCTGGCTGCCTCTGCGCTTACTTGTGCTGTCTTTGACCCCAGTGTGAGCCCGTGTTTGTCAAGACTACTTCACGCGCATGTGTGCATGATTGGTACGGAGCGTCCGGTGACCAGGGCCAGGTCTAGTACAATGATCGTGTGCGCCTGCCCAAGTTGTTGTGCATGCTTTCCTGCGCTGCGGTTCTGTACTGTGTCTCTGCATTGCGTTTCCGTCCGTTGTTTCTCTGCTGTATTTCTGAGCTATTCTTTTTCGCTGGGCCCGGGGGTGAGAGATCCAGCTCAGTCGTGCACAGCCCATCACAATCAGCAAAGTACATGCACACATGGGATGTTGCACCAAAGGTCTCCGACCCCTGTCTCGCCACCGCAGCTCCTTTCCAACTATCCTATTCTGCCCAATGGAGTGCCTGCCGATGTGAGCTACCGAACGTCCTGCTGGTGATGCTATGGGAAGAACTGGCTTCAAGTTTGACAGCGCTGGTGGGTTCTCCTTCACACACATGAGCTCATTTGGACCCTTATGGAGTCCATCCCCAAGGGTAAGGTGTACACGTTATCATTGTGCCACGCAAAATATGTATC
>JAPFUF010000191.1:0-17849 GCA_030780645.1 Aschersonia sp. MBC 508 | reverse complement strand
CCCCCCTTCTCTGCCCTCGCAAAAAATGTGGGGGACAGGCACGGACGCCGTTACGGAGGCTCGTGAGGTCGCGACCATCTCGAATTCCGATGCGCCATGTCACCCACTCCTCGTCGTTGGCTCCCGAAGCTTCCTCCTGGTTATCGGTCAGCATACCCGTATGCACGCTCGCCTCCTCTTTGCGCACAGATAAGCAAAGGGCCTGAATATTCTTCCCCCATGTAGGATATTGTACGGACGCGTGCCCCAAATCATTTATTTTTGATGACCCTGCTCAGGTAAACGAACAATATGCGATGCTATTGAATCGCCGCCCGCCTTCTATACAACCGGCTTTATTGTATAACTTCGATGGCATAATATCTCGCTCTCGTACCATGGCCGCCTCCTCCGCTCCCCCCACCCCCTTTTTCAAAGCCTCCTTTAACCACTGGTGTCCCAATATCTCTGGCGAGGCGTCAGAAACAATTGTTTGCCGGGGATCCAGCCACGATGATCGAAGCCAGCGGATGGGAGACGCCACACTGCACATTAGCCGTGTGGCTCCGCGACGGATGACTGCGTGTCTTTGCCAGCATCTCCGATCGCTTAGTCCCGTTCACTGATGCCTCTAGTGGCAATAGTGAGGCTACTCCAGGCTGTCAGCACGATTGTGCAAGCTCCGTTGATCCCTGCCCGCTCGCTTATCCGATGATGGAGGTGCGGACAGCTATTGTCTGTTTCCCGTCCGCCGGACGCATTCATGCCCATGGAACCCATCTCATCCCAACCCTCAGCCCTCGAACAATCACCAACACCACTCGCAATGCAATGCAATGCTCATGCATGGAGCGCACGCAGACGCACCAGTGCACATACAGACGGTCGTAAGCTCGCGCGCACATGAAGCCTCGTAAAGTGGCTCTGATCTTGGCCGTCGAGACTCGTCTCTCGCTGATGCCGAGCTTTGGGAGAAGAAAAAGTCGCGCCAGTCCCCTCACAGAAAAGGTTCATCTGCAATACCACGATTCATCTGCCCAAATGGGCCGCCCATGGCCATGGCCTGAACTTGAACGGACATGTCTAGACACGCAAGACAGTTCAGACAGTCGCAGATGCTCCCTCACCTGCGTCATTGTTGCCTGTTGCCATAAAGCCTCCTTGTGGGGTGGCAATGCATATGCGCACGACTGAAGGATGCTTACCTTTTGTGTCATCTTATTAAACCAATATTCCCCAAGTGCCATGCATACGTGTACTTGTTGTTTCTTTTCGGCCCCGTACTTTCATCACACGGACGAGACCATGGACACAATGGGCGCTGGAGATTCATAGCGTCGCAGCTCGGAATATGCACCGCCATGGACGAAACCAACTCGGGCGCCCTTGATTGGAGATGATGGTGTACAAGTGTCAGCAAGCGGATGCATGCGATCCTTCTCCTTCGCTATGGGCCCTCTCATTGACTGCCATGCCCACACATCGCTGCCATGTCTCTGCGTGGCGTTGGTGGCTCTACTCCGACGGAAGTTGAAGCAACGTATTACGCGCATCGGGGGGCCTCTGCGATTAGTCCGCTACGTCGTCAGCTCTGACAAGATGCAGAGTGCTCATCTGTCCGTTGTTTTGTTTGCAGCAGCAGCAGCGGCAGCATGCGGGCCAGAAAGCCGAAAAGCCATCGGTTGCGTGACTTTTGAGCCTGCTGGGCGCATCTCAGCCATCGGTAGATTTCCGTCTCACGGCATTCACACCCTTGCTTTTGCTCAACCATCATCGGTCGTATGATTCCGCTATACATTGCTGTTTCTTCTTTTATATAGGCCGAGGCACAAGGACTAGAAGAGCACTCTTGCTTGCTTTGCTTTTTCGCCTTGGCCCTAGTATCAGATCTCGATGATCGACCTTGCTTCTTCCAGCCTTCTCTGTCACCGCCGGATCGAAGCGAGCGCGTGGCAAGCCGTCTGTATGACTTTCCCTTGCATCAGACTACTGATAACGCGTCGTGAGAATGTTCGATATCGACGTTTTGGCATGGACCCGGCGATCACGAGGAGCGTCCATGATGCATTTCCCTTGCCTTGTCCATGTGGCACCCGTCTCACCTGCATGGTTGGGCCGCTCTCTCCTTCGTATTGGCCTTCCTTGCCTTCGATTCGACGGTCTGCACAACCACGTCGACCATGCCTCGCTCCACCTGAAGCACCGCGCTGCATCCCACGCTGGCGCAGCGTGCTTCCTCGTCTGCATCCACTCCCGAAGTATTGGTAGCATGGGAACACGTTGGAACATGGCACAACGCAGATGCCACGTCCTGCCGGCTCCAGACTCGATTCGCAGTCAACGGCGCCAATCGCCTGGAATGGCATGCACCCTCGCTCGCCGCGGCTGCTTGCGATGCTGAGACAGCGTATGCTTTCCCTACCGGCCGACTAGACAAGAAACCGCTAGTTTCCTGTCGTCCCTTTAGCGTCGATTTGGTACAGCAGGGTGACAGCGATGGGTCAGCTACGTGGACACGGAAGGTGGGTGAGCCGGGGTTCTCGTTGCCCACGTCACGTCCACGTCCGCCGGCCGACGGAGGGATTCGAGCCGGAGCGGAAGATGCCATCAAAGTCTGAGAGTTTCGACTTGTCTTGTCCAAGGAATAAGTGGGCGCCCGGACGCCATTTTTCCTGCCAGTCATTCGACCGAGCTGTCGGACTAGCGGGCGACGGTACGGCCGTCACATACGCGGAAGAAACTCTAAAAATTGTCGGCTCGCCCAACTGCCCCGGAGAGCCAGATGCCAAAGAAAAGGGCAGCCAGCACCACGAACTCTATCGAAGTGGCGCGTGGCCCGACGGCGTTGGAGTTTGAAGCCACGGGCAGACCAATGGCATGCTATCGGACTGTTTCTTTTCCAACACCGGAAGCTTGGGGCCACCAGGGGACCTCACGTCAGTCAGGTGTGCTGACTTGATGACACTTTTTGTGGTGCCCCTTTTCCCGAAGGAACGGCTGATGTGTTGCCGGAAAAGACGCACGACAACAGAACAAGAATCGTCCGAGGGAGGAGGGGAAAAGGACCTGAATGAAGCATGGCGCATTCCGTGATCACGACGCGCAGCTCGGGCTAGTAGTGTACGGACCAGCTTGCTCTTTGTTGTACGTTGAGCCAGCTGCATGCAAAAGTGCGGCAGCCAGTCCAGTCATTGGTGTTGGCTGCATGCATTCTGCAAGAACCTGTCATTTTTTTTTTTTTTTAAATGTAGCTCAGATGGTCTGGATGAGTCTGACAGCTGGCAGCAGCACAGTCCAATCAGACGTTCCCACACCCTCCCTTTCCCAACAGCGGCAACGAGTTGTTTGAAATTCTTTGATGCACCTTGTCAGATGAATGGAAGCTATGGCGACGGATTTGCAGAATCAAGGAAGTTGGGAGAGGGGGACGAGCCCCCAAGTCGCATCGCAGTTGCAAGCCACACTTTGCGCGACGTTCAGGCGGAAGACGATGACTTGTCCCGCGATTTGGGCGCATCCCAGGCCCCAGGCAAGGGTTGCGCCGCGGGAGCAGTGGGAGACGGGCAGCTATCACGGCCTGTGTCTCTTGTTCCTTCCTGATTGGTTTGTCTTGCCTTGTCTCGTCTCGTCTGTCGGAGCCGGCTAGCGCGCTCTGTCCATCTGAAGCCGCCCTTGTTGGTTTCGTGCGGCGCATCGCCAAGGAATGCAGAATTACTTTTGCCGGGAGAGATGCCAGTGGCATGACCCGCGTTGGCATGAGATATGAGCAAACCCAGATTTGGGGGGGGGTTTCGTTCGGGCGCTATCGAGCGTTGCGCTTAAAGCCACCTCGCCTAAATCTGAGCCATGTCATGGTGACATGTCGGCGAGAGGGGGGCTGGCCACCATGGACAGTCTGCTGCTACGGTAGTCCTTTCTCTGAATCGACATCGCCTCTCGACTTGGTGGGTATAGGGGAGGCAAGCTGGCGATTGGACCGCTGATTGTGAGTTGCCGAGTGGTCCGTCGGTCGGTCAATGGCAATGGAATTGCCTGGATGGTGTGAAATTGCATGTGCTTACTGCAGGCGTATCTTATGACACCGACCAAGTGCGTGTTCATGAGAGCGGCGGAAGAGACAGTGAGTAGCAGAGTGATGGAGCGGTGGACAGGAGACACGGTGAGTCTCAGGCAGCACGCCTCGTGTGTCCTGAGTGGCACGATGCGCATGCTGTTCTCGCTTTGGCGGTGACGATGCTGTCGACTGGAGAGAAGTGAGGCGGTAATGACACTACGAGCCTTACGCTGGCCGGCTGGCTGGTTCATTCTCCGTGTTATGGTGTGGACGTCAGGTCTTCCCCTTTGACAGTACTGATATCATTTCACTAAAGAGAAATGAAGCAGCACAAAGTACTACAAAGCTTGAGCCGCATGTCCCGGTTGTGACTGGCAACGCGCCGCGAATGACATTTAACCCCCTCCTTTCTACGATATGGCTTCCCGTTGAAGCGACATGGTTTTGCAGGGACACAGCAGGCTTCTCAATCCATATAGATGACCTGGTGGGTGTCCAGTGCCATAAATCCGGGAAATGCTGTTTCACTCCCTAAAGTAATACCATCTTTTCACGCACGTGTGATAACGAAGCGAGAAGCAGTATAAACCTCGAGCCACATGGCCGCATTATGCTCAGCGATCTATCGTGGATGTTGGTCCGCTCCTCCCGATGTGATGATAATGTTTCGTGATATGAAGCGCCGCGAACCACATGAGCCCTCTAGACTACACCGAGCTCATGATTGCTCAGCGACACGAGGCGAATGCCGTTTTCTTTTCTGCAATGCAGTGACCTCTTTTCTTCTCTTCGAAGTGAAGATGAGACGGTGATGAGGCATGGTCCTGCTGAGACGCCCCTCGATGAGCGTCATGGCGTTGACGCTGCTGCTGCTGCTGGATCATATATTGCGCGGTGACTCTTGTAGGTGCTCAGCGACGTGGGGGCGCTGCTGGGCTCTTGTTATGCTGTGGTGATCTATTTGTCCATTGGAGTGTAAGACAGGTTGTGAGCACAGTGGTGAGGCAGTCCGCCGCGTCTGGGGTGAGCCATGTTGTTGACGCTGATAGTGGAACTCATGTTACGTGGCGACTCTCACGGTTGCAGTTTCCAATCTGATTGACACGTCTTGTCGTGTTGCAAGCAGAGTCTTTCCAGTCGCAGCGTGAACAGCGCAATGGTGGAGCGTGATCTCTTATTCATATCTGATGATTTCCACGACAGCGGTTCCATCAACACACACACACACACACACACACACACAGACACACACATACATATAGGGAGAGAGAGAGAATACGTGAGTTATACTGTCTCGGAGTGGACTTACTTTGGGCGCAGTGATCATCGGTATCGATCCGAACTGTGCTGTGATCAATGAGTATATCAAGACGCGGTAGCTGCAGTCACGCTGTCTATCCACTCCGGGCTGCACGTTGCCCTTGGCCTTCGCGGCGACACTCACACCTCACATGAATCTTCAATGCAGATGACATGTATTCACTCCGCATGCCGAGTTTGGTCAAGGGGCGAGATCTGCGCGTTGCCAAGCACATGTCTTCGAGCGCAGCGAGGCCAGCCCGCCGCAGGCGACCCCCGGTAGGGCCGCCGGAGGCAAACGTATAAAGAGGAAGAGACAAGAAAGTGTGCGTTCGATCTGCGGATGAGAAAAGAGGCGCCGAGGACCAGTGTTGCGACCGCGTCGCCGTCTGTTTCACACAGCCCCGGGTCGCTGGGACGCGGGACACGGGACGCAGGAGAGACGGCACGCGCGGCGCGAGAACATAACCGCGGGTCTGAATCGCCTGTCCGTTCTCCGTCTGTCATACCTGCTCAGCAGCGCCTCTCACCACTCGCTGACGGGGTCCGAGCCCTCTTGTTCAGAGGCCGATGGCCGCGTCGGAATCTCCAGGGGCTGGTTCCAGAGGGGCAGAGCAGAGCCTTGGGGTGCTGAGAAGTAAAGGAACGGTCTCTGCGGATCTGGAATTCGCCGAGGGGCACTCGTTTTGTCGTGAGAAGGTGCGCCCGCGGTTGCTCAACACCGAGACCACTGGGCATGGCGAGCATGTCGCCACTCCAGGCGCGGGAATAGTAAGCCCGGATCGAGACTGCTGTCGCTGTCGATGATGAGTTTACAATACATATGATGCGGACGTGGCCGCCCCGGCTTTGGGCATAGGAGGCACTAGCCATTGGGCGCTACCAGACAAACACAGCTCACCAAGTATCACAACGCCGCTCAGGACGCGAAGACGTCGGCACAACAGGCCACGTCACTCATCATATGAAGCGCGCGCGAGTCGGCAGGATGGCGCGGCTCGCAGTCTCACACCGCAAGACGTATGGGATGGAGAGCCGTCGCACAACCGCCCAAACGAAGAAAGATGTTGACTTGATCCTGTTCATCGGGACGATCGCACTCTGACCGTCGACTGTGATACAAGGGACCGGGCGAGATGAGCCGGGCAAAATCCTTCTTCTCAAGAGGCCGGCCATGAGCGTCATGAGATGATTCCCGCCACTGTCCAGGTCCGCTCACGGAGACGGCCGTGCTTCATCCTTTATCCGTTTGAATCATCACTGCCGGCTCGAACGTGAAGAAGGCAGGAGCTGCAAGATGACCATCGCCATCTTTGGCCCGTCTCCGTTGACAGGCTTTTCACAGCGAGCGTGCAGACCAGCGTGCCGCACTCTCAACGGACGAGGTTTCTGTTGTGAAGCCGCCTTTCCGAGCTTGCGAGGCCAGCCCCCCGGCAGGGCCGCCGGAGGCAAAATACAAAAAGAACAGAAGATAGATCAACACGGCGCAGAGCTGCGAGCTTGCGAGGCCAGCTCCCGGCAGGGCCGCCGGAGGCAATGCGTGCGATTCAGCGAGGGGTTTTTTGTGATGCAGACGCGGACTCGCCTCGTTTTCCAATGTGAAACGACACAGCCTGGCGGGCGGCACGTTGACATATCGACGCCTTTTTTTTTTGACACTTTCACTTCATTCATTGCGTGCATGACACACATGCGACACACGTGAATGGCAGCATATGGGCTCCTGCTCATTGACCTCTCTCGCTTCATTGCAAAAACATGCACCGTCATTTGTTCAGTCGACGATTTGACATTTTTTTTCTTTCCATCGCGTGACGCGTCACACGCAGTCGGACTGAACGGCACACTTTCTTTATTTGACATGTCGACGCTATTCCACTGCTCTCATGCAGGCCCCCCCACCCGAGTCGAGATACTATGCTCGAAACGCTGCTCATGCTGTCAGGTACAAATAACAATTGCCTCCGGCGGCCCTGCCGGGGGCTGACCTCGCAAGCTCGATGCTTCTGGCAAAAACCGTAGAATTTTTTTGTTGGTGAGGGCTTCACTGTGCGCGCTCATGACCGTAGCTGCAGAGGGCAGCCACCTACCTTTGCTGCGTGCGCTAGGGCGGCGCGTGGTAGGTAGGTAGACTGGTCATGCGATTGAGCTAGCAGCGGGCGCGACACCGCGCAGTCCCTTGCGATTGGGCATCACTGCCATACGGGAGCAAGGCCTCGTGCCTCTCTGGACAAATTTGTAGACAAACATCGATTTTGGACGGCCCGCCGCCTCCTCCCTGCAGACGCCATCTGAGCACGCACCAGATGTCCGCAAGCGCCGGTCCGGGCCGCCGTCGGACGGGCGGGCTGATCTGTTTCAGAGCTGGGCGGGATCGTGTGAAACGTATTCACTCACTCACATGCGACGCCGACCCCTGTCGACGAGCACCGTCTGACACGCAGTCGCACGAGTGGCGCGACGACAGCGCGATTGCTCATCACGACGGCGAACGAGACACCGCCGCTGCACTCTGCCCCTCCGCCAATGCCCCGTGCAGATTCACTCACTCAATATCCACGGGCATGAGCGCATGGCTGGACGACCTGAGGGAAGTGCTCTTCGGTCTGCTGTGGGAGGGGCAGCCTCGTAGCGCGCGTGGAAAACAAAAAAGCCTGTGAGAACAATGACAGAGAGCATCGTCGATGCAGAGCTGACATGGATTATTGACACAGAGCTGACAGGATCGTCGGTACAAGTCAATGCAAAATTGGAACTGAGTGTTTGGATGCAGAACTACATAGGCCGCCATGTATCAATGACGGGATTGTCAGTACAAGTCAATGCAAAATTGACACTGAGTATTATGATGCAGAACCGCATAGGCCGCCAATGCAATGGTAGATTATCTAGACCGAACAGGCAGCCCAACACTGCCTCGCGCCGCTCATTGCAACATAAAAATGATGGGTTATCAAGTTCGCGCTGCTGTGAGTCCTCCAACACCCATCGCGAGACAAAGTGACGGGGTATATGAGTTTAATTGTGGGCCGTCTTCTCCCACTCATCCAACCACATGACGTCCAGCCACGCACAACACTCCTACTCGAAGCCATAATGCCGACAAGATTCATGGTACATGCCCAGGGGAGACACGGCTCGATTTCACGCCTGGCCTTGCCCTGGCCTCGCAGTTGGCAATACTCATCGTCTGCTTGCCTCTTTTCCCTTGCTCGAGTGCGATCGGCTGCCGTGCCTCGACCGGCTGCTTTTGCTCGAGGAGCCCTCGCGCTCGGTTCGGCTCTCTCGCTTTAAATGGCGGCCGTGGCCCGAGCTGGGTCCGGCGCCAGAAGCGTCCTCTTCGCCGGGAGTACCACCGTCTGCGGCACGCGTACTTGCGCTACCAGGCCCGCGCTCTCTGTCACGAGTAATTTTGCTGCCAGAGCTTCTATCGTTGTGAAGACTGCTTTTGCTGCCAGAACTACTGTCCTTGCGATAGCTACTCTTGCTGCCGCCGTCCTTGCGACGACTGCTTCCGCTGCCGGAAGCATGGGCAGAGCGTGAGCTGCTTGCTTCGCCCAAACGGCTTGATTTGGTCCGGTCCTTGTCCTCTACATTTCCGCGTCAGCTTCCCCTCGTAGGGCTCAGGCGTCGCCTTGAGTCCATACCTCGCAGACCCTGGCCTCTGGACCCATGCTTGTCAGACTTGAGTTTCTTCGGGATCAGGCTGAGCGCGAGCGCCCTCATCAACGAGCTTGACGGATTTTCGTGGATTCGTGATCGGCGCCGGACCGCTCGTCGGGGTGGTAGTGGTGGCGGTGGTGGTGATGGTGGTGGTGGTGATGGTGGCGGTGGTGGTGGTGGAACACGAGCAGCTTCTGCTTCTTCTTCTTCGCGTCGACGCCGCTCGTCGTAGTCCCGGTATTCCTGCTGCAGCTCCCGCAACCGAGGAACGTATCCCAGAGGATCAAAGGACCCTGATGTTGCCTCGTCGGAGTCTTCGTCGTCGGATATAAGGTAGTCAAAGACGTTGACCTCGCAAGCTCTGGCCTTGCCTTTGCCCTTGCCGCTGCCCTCACTGTCACTGCTGTCGCTGGCTACAGCCTCGCCCTTGGCCTTGCTGCTGGCCTCGCTGCCACTGCGCCCACTGCCACTGCGCCCACTGCCACTACGCCCACTGCCACTGCCCTCGCCGTCACTACTCATGGCGCCGGATGCCAGAAGAGCGATCTGCGGTTGGTAGATGAGAACAGCGATGATAGCGAACTGTTGCTCGCGGAAGCAAAGACGCGAGAGCTGGCCGAGTCTGCCCATCTCGAAACCTCCTTGCTCTCAGGCACGGCGACAAAGCATATATAGTCATTCTGACAATTGCCTGTGTGAGAGGCATCACAGTGCATCTGACCAAACGAGCCTCGCGTTGTGGGATGAGAGCGACGAACCAGAGGTGTGATTCAGTGCTGTTGCACCAAAGCGCCTACCCTCGTGACGCAGATTCATCGTTCGTCCGCGACGGTGAAGCAGACCTGTGAGAGGCTGCTCGTGTGACCGTCCCATTGACACAGACGCACAGCAATGAACAACTCTCGTCGTCCCACCAAGGAGTATAAAAGCCGTCCTTCACAGGTAAGTGGCTCAGCATGTGTAGCTTCATTGCACGAAGAAACTGCTCGCTTCCCTTCCTCCACTGCTGCAGATCCCTTTAGCTCCTTGATTACACACAACCTGCATCCTCATCATGCCGAGAGGCGAATCATCAAAAGACAAGGGCAAAGGCAAGGCACCCGCCGAAGCCGGGTCAAGCTCTCCCAAGAAGAGCAAGAACAAGGACAAGGACAAGGACAAGGGAAAGGGAAAGGGGAAAGCGCCGGCCGTCGTGCCGGCCGATGAGCTCGGTCCCAAGGACCTGCTCAAGGCTCGGTTCGGGCACCTGTCGGAAGCGCAGAAGCAGGAGTGGGTGAAGCGCGCGCACGACTTCAACGTGGAGCCCAAGCACCCGCTCTTCAAGCTCGTGCCCAAGTCCATCCGGAGCGAGTACGAGGCCCAGCTCCAGCAGGCCGAGCTGCAGCAGGCAGAGGCCGAAGCCGCAGCCGCAGAGGCCTATGCGGACTGGCACTTCAAGGCGACGCACCTGGTGCACGACACCACCGTGAGACCGGAAATTCTGCAGGACTTTTCCACGAGGTACACGGTCGACCCGGACGTGTACGCGCTGAGCCATCAGGAGGCCGTAGCAAAGGCTGAGCGGTCCAAGAAGCGCCAGGAAGAACGGCTCAGAAGGGCGGAACAGGGTGCGCAAATTGGTAAGCCAGCGGAAGAGAAAGACTTAACAGTCCCCATTCAACTCCTCGTCGCTGATGTGCCAATAGAAGAAGAAGAAGAAGAGGAAGAAGGAAAGGAAGTCAAAGACGAAGCCGCCAATGAACCAAAAAAGTAAACGCGTGGCGGGGGAATATCGCACCGGGGAAATGTGCGTAGTACGGTGTTGAAGCACAGGAAAAGGGGGCGGGGGACCGGACGGGAGAATTGGGGCCGAGAGAGAAACTCATTCATTTCGAAGCTGATGAGCACTTCTCTTGTCCACCCGACGATGATGATGATCATGACCTGAAACTTCTGTCTTGATGCTCTTACGCAAAAAACAGGGGCCAAGAGAGAAATCAGTCTTTGCGATGCCGACGAGTCCTCCTCTTGCCTACCTAGTGATGACGATGATAATGATGATGATGATGATGATGATGATGGTGGTGGTGATGATGATGATGATGGTAATGATGATGATGATGATGGTGATGATGATGATGATGACGACCTGAAACATTCGTCGTGAGGCTTTTGCGCGAGACACAGGGGCCGAAAGAGAAATCCAGTCTTTTCAATACCAAAGAGTCCTGCTCTCGCCAACCCGCTGATGATAATGATGATGATGCTGATGATCTGAACTTTTGTCTTGAAGCTTTCGCGTTTCAAACTACCCAACCGTGACAAACGCCAAAAACTCCGATCCCGTCATCAGCGCCCGCCGTTCCCTCCGGTTGCAAGAAAAATCAAGACTGATTACCCAAAACTTTTCGAACCGTGGCAGCGGTCAGTCATTCACCACGTGGATTTCGTACCCAATTAGAACTTCCGTGCTGTTGCCTTCCCAGCCCCGCGTGCCACCCGCACTGAGCATGAAGCTGCTCGTCGGGTCAATATACAAGCTAGAAATAACACCGGCCCTCGGCGGCCCCGGTATGATGAGAAAGGGCACAGTCGAGTGCTTAAACGCCCGCGTGTCACGGAGATCGTACAGACGCAGGATGTCGTGAGAGGCACTGCTTCATGTCAGCATGGGAGACCGCGGGGAAAAGGGAAACCAGAAACAACACGCCGGCAAAAATGCTCACCAGACCAAGTGTCGGCCGTTTGGCATGCTCCTCACGGCACTGACTGCGCCGCTACCCGCCGGAAACTTCAGCACCCTCTCCGGCTCCCAGGCCCTCTTCGCCTTGTGCACATCGTACTCTTCTACGGTGCCGTTCCTTCTGCCCGTGTAGATCATGTTGCCGTCGGGACTCCAGCAGGCGCTCATGCACCACGGCGGCACGCCCGCTTTCGTGCTGATCCTGGCGACCGCACCGGGGATCCTTCTATCCCAGATACGAATCGTCCCGTCAATGGCCGAGGACAGGAATGTCGTCGCCGAAGTCTGCGACTGATCGGACTGCTGTGAGGCCATCGTTCCCGGCGACGGCGATCTTTTGATCGGCTTCTCGTCCTGGACAGATTGACCTGACTCCGGCGGCACGGTGGCTAGTTCTTCCTTTGTCGCGCTCGCTGTGCCTGAGCTCTCCGGAGCCGGCTCAGGCGCCACGACCGCCAGCGGCTGCGTGCCAGAATCCTCGGCGGCTGCGGGATGCTGGTCCTGGTCCTGCTCCTGGTCCTGGTGCTGGCCCGGCTTCTGCTCCGGATCAAGGCTCGTCACTTGTACGCTGGGCGCTTCGGGCGCATCCCCGGCCGTCGTCGCTGGCTCTGCCGTTTGCTTGCTCCCCATGTCTGCCATGGCAAAGTCGGCAGAGTGATCCATGCCCCCTTCGTGACTCGGCATCATCTCCATGCTGGCTCCGAACCCGTCGTCGTCGTTGCCAAACGGCTGCTCGCCCGCCGTCTCTCCAAACAAACTTTCCGCGTCGCTGCCGCCAAATAGACTTTCGTGCGCGGGTGATGCCTCCCCTTCGCGACCAGACCCGGCGGCATTCTCTGCACCCGCAGCATGGCTAACACTGTCTTCTGCTTTCAAGACGCCGTTGGTAAGGGGAACGCCGTTGTTCGTCGATATCGTGGTGGATGGAACGGGCTCGTCGGCCTCCGCCGGGACCGGGTCGCCACTGGCCGGGCGCAGCTCGAGGGAAGATATCTGACCGCCGGACCCGTCGAAGCTTCGTATGATCTGCCCGGTGTTCAGGTCCCAGTCGAATATGTTCTTGTCCCAGCCCCCGCTGAGCACGCTTCTCTCATCCGGAGCCAGCATTAACGAGCTGACTGCATTGGTATGCTTTTGTAGACAAGCAATCTTCTTGCCCTCATCGTGTCGGACGCTTTGCAGATTGATACCACCAGACTCGAGGCCCGACAGTAGCCACAGGGCTTCCGAGTGGACGGCGAGCGAGTACACTGGCGAGAGCGCATGGTCCTGGTCGCCGCGCCCGGGTGCCGGGGGCTCCTCGTTCTCCCAGTACGACATCAAAATGCCGGCTTTCGTGACGCTGTCGACAAAGGGGTGTCTCTGAGCGACCGTCAGCGCAAGCTTGCCATTGATGGTGCCCGGGCCGTCGTATTTTCGAATATAGCCGTCCGAGCCCCCCGTTATCCAGTAGCGCAGGTCTGGTGTGATTGCCAGCGCGTTGATGCTGGTTGACTGTGGAGCGGCCATCGTGGGCACGATATCGTAGAGCCGCGCAGTAATCGTCTCCGGGCGAATCCGCGGCCGAAGATGCTGCTTGGTCGATGGAGGGATCGGCGTGCTCGACTTGCTCGACTTGACACCTGTGCCGTCAGCGGTGGTAACCTGCGTGTCGTCGCCGCCCTCGTCGCCGTCGGGAGCGTCGTTTTCGTCGTCGTCATTATCGTCATCGTCGTTGTTATCGTCGTCCTGTTCGGCGTCATTGTCCGCATCCTCGGCGTCCTCCATGACCACGTCCGCCTCGTTCGGTCGCTCCGACTCGGGCGAGCTTCCCGACGATCGGTCTTCGTCGTCCATGGCCGCGCGTGTAAAGTAAGCGAGGTTTCGAAGAGAGATGGTTCTCGTATTCTGCGTCGACTCTCTACCGGTCTAAGCTAACATGCGCATAGCAGGGACAAGCGGAAGTTTGCCCCGGCATCCATCCCCCCCTGCAACAAGGGAAGGAAGGCCCCATCTGAACTTTAAATTCTTGAATGAGACTAAGCTTTCAATGTTTTCACCTTTGTGTTCAAAGCTTATTTCGTAACGTTATTTATTGATCAAATCTCCGATATTCCTCTGGTGAATTTCCAGTAATGTACACGTTCTGGTCTCTTGATTCACGAAATCAGAAAATAAATATTCATAACAAGCTAGAGCCAACGGCGTCAGCCGCAGCGGCGCCGCCGCGGAGAAACCTCGGATAGGAATGAGTTGAAGGCGAGCGCGTCACGGACCTAAAAAGAGAGCAATTCCCCTTACGATACTGTCCTGAAACTCGTCAAAGCTCTAATGGACCAAGTCTTAGCTTTGACATGGAGCTTCGAAGCTCAGTCGTCAGATCCTGGCATCACTTGGTGTTCGCGTCAATTAGTGGGGGCCGAGACCCGATCCCGAGAATGCCACCACGACTATGGAGCATTGATCTTGTAGCCAAGCATCTGGTCATACCAAGAGCGAAAATGGGTAACTGAAAAGTCCATCAAGGTGCAAAACTGACCCTCTTGATGATTGTGCAATAAATGATGGTAGGTTGAAATGTCATGGTGATTCATGCGCGCAGAGCGAAACAGCCTATACTTGGCCTCGACACCATCGTCCCAACCGGCCGCTCAGCGACCGCATCAGTCGCAGTCGAGCAATGACATTTCGAGAGGCCTGTCACCGTGGATCACGTTGCTTGGTTTCTGTGTCAAGGGAGCCAAGACCGAGTCCGAGAAGCAAATCAAGTCGGCGCATTCGGTTTCTGTGACGTCTGTGGTGTCTTCAGTGTCTTCGGTGTCTTCGGCTCTGCTGGTCATCACCTCTTCTGTGCTCAAGTCAACCAAGAGATCTGCGGGGTGGCTAAAGACCAGCTCGGGACACTTTTCCAAGTGTCCTTCGGCTCCGATGTCCTCGAATGTCTCTGTGATGAGGTCGATCGGTCCGCCACCCAGGAGATCTTCACCAGAATCTAGAATCACCTCGGGACATTTCGCCATATATCCTTCGGCTCCACTGGTCTTGAATTCTTCTGTGATGAGGTCGATCGGCTCGTCGCCCAGGAGGTCTGTACCGGGGCTAAGGGCTACTTCGAAGCAAGTCGCCAACTGTCCCTCGGCTCCGCTAGTCGTCACGTCTCCTATGCCAAGGTCAATCAGTTGAGCTTCCGTGGCATCTGCATCGTGGCCCAAATCCAACTCGGGACGCTCCGCCGAGTGGGCTTCACTGGTCAAAGAGGCAGCAGAGTCATCGCTGTTGTCGCCTTGTGCGAGGATCCGGAATCGACGCAGAATCCGACGCATTTCCTCTGGACAGCGAACATTGAATCTCCTCCCCCCAACTAGGCAAGGTAACGCCCTTCCGGTACACTCCTGCATAGCCTCAAAGACCTTGGACCAGGTCTCTCGCGCCCGAGTGTCCTCCAAGAGGACTTTCCGGTGCCCGAAAATGTACAGCCCTAGTCTGGCTCGACTCAAGGCAACAACCGCCCGATTCGCTTGATGCAGGAATCCGGCTCGGCCGTTGGGGCCTCTAACAGTGGATAGCAGAATGATGTCGTTTTCCTCCCCCTGAAAGCCATCGACACTCCGGACCGAATGGTCAAGATTCGAAATCAGCGCAGCAAGTGGTCGATACTCAGTGATTTGCCTTTTGATTTGATCAACTTGGCCATTGTAGAAGGTCAAGATGGTGATTTGAGCCGGGGAGATTCCTTGATATATCAGATAATGCATGAAATACATGATCATTCTCGACTCTGGTAAATTGGAAATCGACGTGCTTTCAATGCCTTTCGACCACGAACGCGACTGCGATTCCAGCCACTCGTGCTGAAACCACCAGAGCGGCTTCAGAACGCCCGGTACCCTCGTGGGAAGCTTCGAAATGGTGGCAGTGTGGTCGTCCAAGTTGGAGTAAAAAATCTGCACAACCTCTCGCAGACAAGGAATCATTCGTCTTTGCCGCAGGAGAGTTCGATGTGGAACGAGTAGTTTGATGAGGCGCTCAAACATGGAGATGTTGATACGAAAGGGATGCTCCGATAACTCGTGCAGGTTGGCGTGCGGCTGCAGTTGCTGGTGATCTCCCACGAGGACCAGGTGCTCCAGGCTCGGCAGGGATAGACAAGTTGCCATTGTGTCGGCCTCGCGAATCTCCGCAGCCTCCTCTATCAACAGCACCTTGGGCCGTAGTCTGCGCAGAACGTCACGGTATTTGAGAAGCCCAGTGGCGGTACAGCCGATAACTTGAAATCCCCGAGACTTAATGAACGTTGCCTTGTTTTCTTTTTTGGCAGCCAAGATGCTTTCGCAAGCCTGTGTATAGGCTTTGACATAATGGTCAAGGGATCTTCGTGGCTGGTCGCTTCCTTGAAGACAGGTTTGCCAGTATTGATAAATGGGCGTTCTGTCCTCGGGTCGTATCTCGTATAGGTCTTGATGCTCGGTCAGCAAACGCTTGCAATACTGGGATGGCCAGGCATTATCGTTCGACGGTGGCTCTGGAAAAGGCAGAAATATGACCTTTTGCCGCCATTGCTTGTCTCGCTTCACCTGACAAGCATCTCGGGCCTGGGACGCAATGTCGTTGTGTTCATTCAAGTCATCAGACAGTCGAGACAGACGTCCAGGAGAAACAGCCTGTCCTAGCCATGTTTGTAGCTTATCGTCGGATTGTTCTCCATTTGACTCCCACTCATCATCAAAGAGCGACTCATACTGTTCCATACTGAGAAGACCCCGGTCCAAGAGACGCGCCGCCTCAAGGTCAGTCGCGGCCCCTTTCCTAAGGGCTTCGACAATATTGACATGCGCCTGTTTTTGCTCCAAAAGAAATTGGCCAACGGCCGGCCGGCGAAACCCTCGCGCTCGATTCATGAGATTGCTCAAAGACAACTCCTGAATCTCTGTGTTGCTTCGACCACCAAGTCGAGCAACTTTTTCTGATCCAACCACGGCGATGTATTTTCCAAGCAACTGGTCTACCGCGTGGTTTGTCTGCGCAGCGACAAGCACGGGCGGCTCGGCATTGCTCCCCATCTCTGGCAAGACTCGCGTTCGTACGAGGCTCTGTAGGATGACGGTGGAAGTAAATGTCTTTCCTGTACCCGGCGGCCCTTGAATGATGGCCACTTCCCGCGTCGTTGCCTCGACAAATGCAGCTCGCTGCGTTTGATCCAGGTCTAACACTGCCGGTGGATTCACGACAGCCACGTTGGAATATTGCCCGCGGAGGTATCGCGGCCCTGGTACTTCATCCGAGCGTTGTTCAAAGACATACGAATCCAACACAGAGCTATCGGAGTCAGCGATCGGCATGCTGCTGACGTAGTCGGAGACGCTGATTGAACGAACCTGGTCCGGGCCTCTTTTTGCAGCCCTGTCATCGTGTGCCGTAAAGACTCGAAATATCCGGCCTTTGGTTCGAGTACAGATAGCTCAGCCGACGAATCTGCCATCATTTCATCATGCTTCGCCTAGAAGACATCGACAAAAGGCACAGCTAACCTCAGGCCTTCGTTTTCGGCAACCACAGCGGTCCAGCAAGTTGTCTTGAAAAGGTCAGTCGATAGAGCTATGAGTGTTCCAGGAACGAGATGCTCGATTTCGTCCGAGTCGGTCCCGTACTCGGGCATGCGTCGTGGCCCTGGCCCTTCATTCTTTTCATTCTTTTCAACGTGTTCGAAGCCCAATCGTTGGCCGACTCCTTCTCGGGCTAGGATAAAGCCCAGCGCGCGAATCTGTTGGCGTCAGCTGCAATGGCACGTCGAGGAGTAATTCTAATGGACATACTCTGCGATGGAGTTTGACTTGATCCAGATTGATGTCTTCTTCACCAGCGCGCGCTCGTAGCTCTGAAACTGCCCTGCGCAGGGGCTCCGTTGCCTCATAACGATGGAGCAGATATTGGGTCTCCAGATACTGATCTCGTAGCTGAGGTCTTGCTTCGAAATCGTTCAGAGGTAGTTTGGGTGGATAAGCTGCGGTGAGCTCTTCAGCAAGGGGGATTTCAGGCATAGCCCGCCAATCGGGGGGCGGTGACCTGCTCGCCTGTGAAAAGAAGGCAGCAATGTTCGAGGCCATCGCGGTCTCAGAGCAGGTCGTGAGCTATGACGGGGGGGGGGGGGGGGGG
>JAPFUF010000190.1:0-34113 GCA_030780645.1 Aschersonia sp. MBC 508 | reverse complement strand
GGTGAGGGGAGGGAGGGTTCGACTTACAGCATTCACCTCCATACTCTAGTCCGGCCAGGACGTTTCCCGCATCACTGTTCTTGCATGCCGCCGCGCATTTGGCCACCGTCATTTCAGCACTTGGAACTGACCCAATTGCTTGCGCCAGCGCGCGTCCATTGGTGCCCTCGCTGCACAGAGAAACGGTCAGCACATACGACTGGTCGTTGACGATTCCTCGTTGTTCGTCCGCGGGGAGTATCCCAAAATAACTCACGTGTGACAGCCAATCGATTTCCATCCGCTCACTCCGGGGTTGATCAACGGGCCAGTAATTTGCCTCGTCTTCCACAGACTCAGTCTGTTCGGCCCGCCGCACGGCTGAGTCTCATTCCCACCGCATGCCATGCCACAGTCTGTATCTGCAGCCTGGACACCACCAGGCGCCAGTTGACTGCCGCAATAGCATTGAGTGGCGTACTCGGTTCCCGCAATCGGAAATCCCTTGCTGAAGCAATATTGCGCGCACTTTTCGTTTGTCATTTGCGCGTCATCCGTACTCGCGGCGCTGATTGTCCGGCCAACGTCTCTATTTCAGGCGTTAGCACCAAGTGCATGGCCAAAAGGGCTGACAGGAAGTCTGCATAAGCGTGCCGCCCTTCTTACACGAAGCATCCTTGGTAAGCCCAGCCATTTCCAAGTTGAGCATCAGCCGGCACCACGAGACCACGTTTGAACAGCCTCGACGCTTCGGCTGCAGCCAAGGTCGCTAGGGCCGCGAGAGATAAGATCGGTGATGTTCTCATCCTGGCTGTGTTGTCGTTGTCCCGAGGCGGACTAAGCACACACACACCAGAAAGAACGAAACAGGTGACGACCCAAATTATTCACAAACCAGAAGGTAGGAGCTTCAGTAAGAAAGGGGGAAGAGAGAGAGAGAAAAAAAGAATGTAAAGACATGAAAGAAGGCCTTAATGGATTAAAAGAATAAATGATGGACTGGCTCCATTGCAAAGGCTCAGAAAATTATCTCATTGCGGATGGTATAATTCATATATCAAAATTGCCGGCTACCACGGTGGCCTGGTCCCCCTTCAGCAACAGCCAACAGAGAAAAAAACAGGAAGCGCTAAATCCGCTGTCTCGACTCGCTCTTTCCCCCTGGCGGCTCATCGGACGACCCATTAGCATACGGAGAGCTAAGCCTAGCGAGCCGCCATTACGGACCGTGCGAGAGTGGAGAGCTTGCCTACAATCTCAGGGCCAGCCCATACAACGTGAAAACTGCGATGGTACGCCGTTCGGTTCGAACGACTGGGAGTCTGCATGGGTCAGAATGCAACATGCGCAACAGCAAAGCTGTGAATATGGTATGATCAGAGAATGGATCTGACGGTCCGAGGAGCGGTTTCGTCCTGCGTTCCTTTCGCGCGATGTGCGCAGCGCAGCGCACAAGGGATCATCACGTTTCTGTCCCCCTTTCATTGTGCAGAAAAAGAAACGGCCAGCCGGCACAAAGCTTTCCTTTTTCTTTTCCCCTTCCTTCTGCCCTCGGGTGTCCCTGAGTGCCCGAGCGAGGGGTCGGCGGCGGCAAGGCTGAGTACATAGCGCCCGAACTCATATTTATCACGCGTGCGGCCCCAGGTGACGAAGAAGTCCGTATGACCATAGCGAAATCCTTCAGCTTATAGCGATGCTCAGGGGTGAAGCCACAAACTGGGGTGACCCTCGCCGTTGAGCCGAACGCGGGAATTCTCATGGCGAACGACTCAGCCCAAGCAGCCACCGTTCGGTGGGGCGGGAACCGTCCGTGCCAGGAAACAATACGAGGGCGAGAAACAAAGGGTGTGAGTGCGTCTACCGCATGTGGCTATGGAGAATCGCCGAGGATCGCGCTTTGCATGTTCCAACTTTTTTGAGAGCTGACAAGCACCCGAATGGTACATCGAATCAATTATGGCGTCTTTGGCAACCCTCAGCAGAACGCCCTCGAGTTCGTGTTTGCAAGAAACTCGCTGCCGTTGTGGGGATTAAGTTCAAGGCCGGGCGTCAAGCTAGTGTTAGAGCTGCAGTTGAGAGCGCAAGGGATGGCTTCTTTTTCCCAGTGAGGAAGGCCAAGCTTCGTCTGGTGGGCGCTGGGGGGGCTTGCGCCCGATGGTTTCACAGAATGGCAGTGTTCTTTTTTAGCGAGCTACATATTCTTCACTGGTAATTGGTCACGTCTCTGACGCTAGATTCGGCGGCAGCACTCGCAGTAGGGTGGAGGAGGGAAAGGGAGGGGGGGGTTAACACACATGCGGAAGATCAAGATGGTTGACAGCCAAGTCTCCTAACGACTTCAAGTGTCCAAGCGTTGCTGGCTGGAAAAGGCAAGGCCATCCAGCATCAGAGACGACAGCACGAAAATCGAGGCGGCTGAGCCGCGTGCCTGGCAGCACTGACCAGAACGACGCCATCGCGCCAATTCTCTCGTGGCCATGCAAGGCTAGCATCCCAAGGCGAGGAAGGACTTGGACAAAGGAAAGCCCTGCTTTGCTGGTGGCATCGCCCACATGCTCCGAGGTTGCATCGCCAGGCAACCAGATGCGGATCAGGATCCGCGGATAGAGAAAGCCCATTTCGAACAAGTCGCAATTCGTTACTGGTCGGCATGGTCGGAACTGCGGCTGCGGCGACACATTGCCAAGTCTTAAGTCTGCATGAGAATCTCGTGAGAATATGGCCAGGTGCAAGGCATGGTGCCCAAGAGGTTCGGCAGAAGCTTCCAATTTCACCGTTACTTTCGCTAGCATAGCAATCTATCGGATTGTTTCCCTACTTCTTTACCCATCGTTAAACTGCTTCCCCCTGGTCGTTCTTTCCCCCTCGTAATGTTCTTCCCGATATCAAAAGCCCGAGCTGGCAACTAGACCATCTCATGCACACCTTCCCCGACCAAAACGGTCAGCCTGTCTGACTTGGCGTCGTGGGGCTCTCCAACTGCTAAACCAAAAGAGGTTGGAGGGGCAGGAGGAGGGGCCGAGACTGGGGGAAGGTGCCAGATACAAACGTCTGCCAAAAACATGTTTTAGATGCTGTGACAATGCCTGTTCTGACCTGAGATGCAGAGAATTACGCTCGTGACAAGAGCGCCACCGAAATTCGGCTTCTCACCTTGACGCCTTCTCGCTTTCAAAAACCCCTGACTCGACACCGACAAGTGTCCGCATGATGCTCGCATGCCAGCCTGCCACGCGATAGCTAGCGGAGACTGGCCTGCATGCTCACCGGAAAATGTATTGCTCTACTTGTCAGCCGTGTACATCAACCGCACGTTTTGCCAAGCCTCAATTCACAATCAGGTTTCAACGAGACTAATGAATTGATGTAATGCAATCATTGAGACATATTTGGGCCTCTCACCACGGCAACGACCAGCTGGGTGTAGAGAAATAGTCACCGTCTGATGGGGCTTAGTCCTTCAAGGCAGACGTCTTTGTGGACCCGGGCCGAGGAAAGAAAAGCGGCGCGAACGAACAATGCCCAATGAGGTCATTCCTTTATGCCGGATTCTATGCTTTGGGGGAAGTCTGCGTCGCCCACGCGAGCTGACATAACTGGGGACGAAGTGGGAGGTTATGGCGATCTGATCGGGCCGCAATGCGACTTGAGCCTTGTCAGTTCTAGAAACGAGAGCCAATGTTCTTGCCGTCGCCGCCTTTTCCTTTCTTCCGTTCAAGATTGGTTGGAAAGCAGAGGCCAAATGGAAAAACTTTCCGACTTCGGCCTGGGACCGGCAACATCGCCGACCAGGCAATCCCGGCAACGGCTGAAAGGGCACCAAATAAAGCATCTCGTATCCAGGAACCCCCCCTGCCACCTAGGATTTGATCTGTGTCGATTGTGGGGGAGATCTTTGCACAATACAAGGAGCATCTTGGCACTGCCTATTCCGATGCTCGGTCTGCGGGATGTCTCGTCCTGGATAGAGACACCCAGGCGTCGCGGGAAGGGCTTGGTCACCTTCCACCGTTCAATATATCTAATGGTGCGAAAGGTAGGACCGAGCTGTATGACCGAGTGATGCCTGTTTGAGCAATGTGATTCTTCTTGGCACGTTCTCACCGTTTTTGGCTGCAGCACCATCTCTCAGCTCTGATGGGTGCCTGCTGTCTCAATTCAACATGTTCATGTGATAGGCATCCAAGATGCCACGCGGCCATCCGATTGATCTCAGACATCGATTCAAGAACGGTGGACTGACCTATGGACATCGCTGAGGGCTTTTATACAATGGGTGCGTCATTGTTTATTCAGGCGAACCCGGGCCTGTGATATTTACGGATACTGGGCCGTACCTGTTGCATGAAAATGTAACAATGCAGCGCCTTCAAAGTAGGATGCATGAATACGACCCTAAGACAAGGCTAGATAACCCAATAACTGCGGCAACACAGCTGCACAATCAGGCAATCGACGATACTGACCCGTGATCCACATCGACTCAGTCAAGCCTTTCCATTAAACCGTATATCCGCATGCTGTCGGATGTATGGGGCTCTTGGAAATTGCGGATTTAGAAGAGAAATTCAGGCTGCTGAGCAGCCCTCACGAATGCGTGGCTTGCCCACGCTACGGCAATACGACCAGAAGTGGTGTGTCACAGATTGTCATATCCGCCAATCAAACGAGCAGCGAGTATGGACCACCGGAAAGCTATTTATTCTGCTTTTTGGTGCTTATCCAGACTTATGGCAATCATCCAGGGCGGGAGGAGCAGTCGGGCTTTTCCGCAATTAGGATACTGTGTCAGATATCGACCATGTGACATGGGCATTTCGAACGATTTCGAACGATTTTGCTCGGGCGCTCTGGGCAAGTCAAGTTGCAACGGTCGATCTCGGGCGATCCTGGCCCATGCGTTCATGATGGCGCCAGGAGCCAGACCGCAACGTCCGAGACAACAGGGTTCAGAGGCGGAGCATTGTCAGATTGCGATATTTAGGGAACATGGGAAGGCAGGATGGACGCCGCAAAGATGCAATGGCTCAGATTATTGTGATATGTGACGGTGAAGGTGCGGGGGCACTGCTTGTAATGCGCCTGCAGCGCCAGTAGTTGTCATGCGTTATGCCGGTCATGACGATGCAAAACGTGTACTACAGTGTGTAGGGTATGCAGCCAATCAAGATCGCTGTGCTGTGCGTGTTGTTGTTTCTCTCTTTTTCCTTCGTTTCCTTTTCTTTTTTCCTTTTTTCCCCGGCCCCCCTCGAATCTCTCTTCTTCTTCAAGTTTTCTCTCTTCACTCCGCCTGTCCATGCCTGTCTGCCCATTTCGGCATTCTTGCGATGCAAGTTGTGATCTAAGGATTTCGAAGGAGGAAGAGAAAAGAAAGAAATAGTCGTGACCCATGGCACTGATTTGCACGAAATCGGCTGCACGTCAATCACGTCTGGAAGCGAGATGAGACGTCGCACGGGCGAGCATCTATTGTACATCAAGCATGTAGCCAGAGGAGTGGCGACTTCACTTTCCTTCCTTTCTACACTTCAGATGGACTCTGAGCAGTCGGCGAATCCTGCCACAAACAGTCCACCTAGCCAGTAGTTGGCCTGGCCTGTTGCTGAAAGCATCTACCGGCGGTTTCCCCAGCTGCACATCCGCCAGACAGTGTACAAGGAAGCAGGCCCCCATGCCTTGGTCAGCCGTGTGTTGGTCAAAATATGAATCGGTGACTCATTCGTGCTTTCAGGGCCCTTTGTCAGCACGCGGGAGGCGTCGCCACGGGAGGCGCTACCAACGACTTCAGCCACTCAGGGGCGCCAATAGATGCGGCCTGCTACAAGTTCGAGATCCACTCATCCGTGTCAGTCGAGAAATAATATCTGATGGCAAATATCGAGCCGCACCGTGAACGCCACTTGCTTCCACGTCGTGCGAAACAACAACCTCGCTCGTGTCGCGCTGAATTTCTCATTGTTCTGGCACTTTCAAAAACACCACGTAATCTTTGCGTGCATCAGAAGCGCTCAGCATCATTGTCTCCGTCAATTCTTCTTTCCCATTTTAGCCAACCATCAACCCGATCTTCGCCACCACCGCATCGGAGAACCTTCAGAAACTTCAACCAAGGTCATTACCACCGCCTCAACTCATGCCAGGGGAGGATATTGATCGCTATCAGTCACAATCACAGCGGCAGAACAAGGCAAGACACCAGGGTCACCGCAGAGGTCGTGGTGGCAAACCGCGCGCAGATGGTCTCACGACCAGGGCTGGGCCCGCACCGGTCTTGCCTTCTGCCGAGCCTTCTCAATCGCAAAGGGACGCTGCCTTATCTCAGGCCCAGGATGTGTCTGGACGTCGCACGGGAGAGTCACGCCAAGCCAGCGAGAGAGGACGAGCTGGACGGCTCCGCGGACCACGCCACTTTCGCCGCACAGCCCATGAACTCCCAGGAGTGTCACCTCATGCAACATTTGGCAGTCATCTCACAGTCGCGAACACCACTGTAAATGAGCGCCCAGCCACGTCCGCAGCTGGTCTTTGCCCTGATGCCCCCGAGTTTGTTCCTGGCCAGCCTTTGGGTGCCACATCGGTCGCCATACCGTAAGTTGTGCGGAATCCGATTCTCGTTTCTTCCCGCTTCTTCGAGTACTGAGCATGAATCTTGCCAGTCATAGCAAGCATGTGAATATGGAGGGCTCGCTGCGGCCCAGTAGAAAGCTTCCCAAATCAACGGCAGAGGATTTGAATGCCAGAATTCATGAGGATATCAGAAACTTCAACTACGAGTGTGCCATCTGCACGGATGAAGTAACTCGGTATTCTCACGTCTGGTCATGTTCCTTGTGCTGGACGGTCGTTCATCTGAAGTGCGTGAGAAGATGGTACGATAATCAAAGGAAGCACCGAGACCTGCAACCCAATGAGCCGCAAAGAATCATCAGCTGGAGGTGCCCCGGCTGTAATTCCCGCTTATCTGATGATCCAGGTTCTTACCACTGCTGGTGTGGGAAGGACGTCAATCCTCAGCCCGCGCCTTCTTCGCTTCCTCCGCACTCTTGCGGGCAAACATGCTCGAAGCCGCGGTCGACGTGCCCCCATCCTTGTTCACTTCAATGCCATGCCGGGCCTTGTCCTCCATGCGGATTGATGGGTTCCAAACAGTCATGTTATTGTGGGAAGAACGAGTCTCACAAACTTTGCAGAGAGACAGATTACGAGCATGGCTGGAGTTGTCAAGAAACCTGCGGTGACCTACTTCCGTGCGGGGAGCATTCTTGCCCGAAACCTTGTCATGCTGGACTCTGCGGGGAATGCGACGCAAAGGTCGAGACCAAATGCTACTGCGGTCGCCTCAAGAAGACGCTGCCGTGTTCTGAGAGAGAGGATCCTCAGCAGTCTTTTGATTTCAGGACCATGACGTGGTTCGAAGGCGTATTCTCCTGCGAGCAAGCTTGCGACCGAAAATTCGATTGCAACATTCATAGGTGTTTCGAAACATGTCATCCTCAAGAAGAGCAAGCGGCGCACTGTCCACGATCTTCCGACTCCGTTTCGCATTGTCCTTGCGGGAAGACACCTCTGACCGAGCTTGCGGAGCATCCGCGGGTCTCATGCGAGGATCCAATTCCTCATTGTGATAAATCTTGTGGCAAGAAGCTACCGTGCGGACACTCTTGCCCTTTGAAGTGCCATACCGGAGACTGCGGCTTTTGCAATGAGATTGTCGACATCACATGCAGGTGCGGGCGGACAAGCAGCCGGACAGTCTGCCATCAAGGTCGAGTAGAAAGACCAATGTGCATGAGGGTTTGCCAGGCCAACCTCAGCTGTGGACGCCACAAATGCGGTGAGCACTGCTGTCCTGGCGAGAAGAAAGCTCTTGAAAGGCAAGCCGCGAGGAGAAGACACAAGCTGTCAGGGGGATCTTCGTCCATCGAGGCCGAGCATATTTGCATCAAGACTTGTGGACGACCACTCAAGTGCGGGTTTCACGATTGCCAGCAAATGTGCCATCGAGGCCCCTGCGACAGCTGCCCCGAGGCCATCTTTACCGAGATCAGCTGTGACTGTGGCCGCACCGTTCTTCAGCCACCACAGCCATGCGGAAGCAGATCGCCAGAATGTCGATTTAACTGCCTTCGCCAGCCGAGCTGTGGCCACCCTGCAGTCGAGCATAGCTGCCACTCAGGCAATGTTCCTTGCCCAAAATGCCCTTTTCTTGTAGAGAAGATGTGCGCGTGCGGCAAAGAGAAACTCCACAGCCAACCTTGCCATCTTCAGGAGCCACATTGTGGAACGATTTGCGGCAAGACATTACGCTGTGGACTACATGGTTGTCGAAAGCTGTGTCATCGACCGGGGGAATGCGAGGATGCCTCCTCACCAGGCACGCACTGCGAGCAGCTTTGTGGAAAGACGAAGATGTTCTGTGATCATCCGTGCCAGAGGCCTTGTCACGGACAAACCTGTAAGTCGATAGATCTCAAAGTTGTACCCGAAGCGCGTCACCAGTATGGCCAAGAATAAACATGCTAATACAACACTCCCTCCAACCTCTTCAGTGTGCAACGAGTCGGTCGCCTGCACTTCCAAGGCAGTCATTGCCTGTCCTTGTGGCCTGCGCCGACAAGAGGTGAAGTGCCTCGCAAGCAGCTCCAATCCCACTCCTTCGCGACCGGACGTCAAATGCGATGACGAGTGTTTGCGCCAGGAAAGGAACCGCCGTCTCGCTGCAGCGCTCAACATCGACCCGACATCTCATCAGAACGATCACATCCCGTACTCAGATGTCACACTAAGACTCTTCCGGGACAACACGACCTGGGCAGAGGCCCAGGAACGCGAATTCCGTGTCTTCGCAAAGAGTGCCGACGAGGTTCGACTGCGGTACAAGCCCATGTCAAAGACAAATCGCCAATTCTTGCATTGTCTGGCCGAGGACTACGGACTGGAGAGCAAGAGCGAAGACGCGGAGCCGTTTCGACACGTCGTCGTCTTCAAAGGCTCGCGGTTCGTGTCCGCGCCAGGCAAAACTCTTGCACAATGCGTCAGGATCCAAGCGACCCAGGAAGCAGAGACGGCTGCCCGTGCTGCCGCCTCGCGAGCACCCTCTCCTCCCGGGCTGCCGGCGCCCACCGTCCAACCATTCAACAGCTTCCTGCTGAGCAGGCCGTGCTTCGGGCTCACCGTCGAGGACGTGGAATCGGGGCTACGCTCCGTCTTCGCCACCCAGCCATCCGTTCATTTCGAAACCATTTTCCTGCCGTCGGAGGAAGTTCTCCTCAGGGCGAAAACCTCCTACTCGGCGTTCCTGTCGCCCGCAGCTCTCGAACAGGTTCTGATGACCATGAAGCCTCGTGTCGCCAAAGGCATTGAAGACGCAGCCATTGCTGGTAGAGTCGTTCTCTGCCGCGTCGAGTCTGACGCAGAGATCACAAGGCGAGACGACAACACCAGGACGGACGCCTCGGGCTGGAGCGCCGTCGCCGGAAGGGCCGTCGTCAATCCTGATACATTGCCTACAGACCAACCTCGGGCTGGAGGTCGGCGACTACTGGGGCTTAGGAAGAAGAAGGTCGAGAGAGAAACGTCGTGGACGACGCAGTTGGACGGGGACGTGGAATGCTAGCGGAATCACATCAGAGTACAATGGCTAACTCCCAAGTTGCTTCCAACTTGATCTACACTCTCTGCGCACCGCGGGGCCGACGTGTGTCCATGTGTCCATATGTGTGTGTGTGTGTGTGTGTGTGCACATCCTAGGAATTGAATTCGGGTTCCATGTGCGCTATGTTCTTCTGCAAGCACATGACTCTCGAGCCCTCCACGTCCGTCGAGTGTGCACCGCTCTCTTTTTGTACTTTTCCTTGGCCGCGCACTGCGACGATCTGGTTTCCCGGAGGTGTGCGTTGTATCGGAGCTCCTCCTATCGGCGCGGCTGTGTTGAGGTAGTTGGCTGGCTCGCAGTCCTCTCCTCTTCGGTTTTTGTGCATCACGCGGATACCGGAACTCCCCCCTCCACTCCAGCCCAGCCCAGCCCAGACCGCATCGCATCGGCACCCACACCCGCACCCGCACTGCCATTCATCCATCCATCCATCCATCCATGGTGTCACATGGACTACGCCACCACCGCAACACCAACACCGCTGTTTTCCTGCTGCTGCCACATCCTTGACTGACTCTTACTCATGACCGCCTGACTCTCTCTCTCTCTCTTTACCTCAGAGCGTACAAAGGTGGCTGTGACTGGGACACGCGTCACAGCAGCAGCTTTGTTGGGACTGGACAAGGCAGGCAATGTAAGAGGGTATACCAAAACATCAGACCATACACGCCCCCCTCCCTTCCAGTCTGTTCGTCTATTTGGTGTTTGGTCAAGCAGTAGAGGGTGGTGTGGTGGTGATGCTTTTGATTGAAACCATGTTACTGGCCATTTCCAGTTCTTCATTATCGCCCGAAAACACAGAAAGAAAGGAGGGAAAGGAACCAATGGAGAAAAAAAGAAGAAAAAAAAAAGAAACAGACAAGAAGAAGAAGAGGAAAACCAAGTGGTGGGGATGAATGTCTAGTCAACGGAGACGGAACAACGCAGATGCTCCAGAATGGGGAAAACCATGTATTGAGACGAACCGCATCTTCTAGATGGAATTATGTAGACGGCAAGCCGTAGAAGCTAGGTAGGAAGAACACAACGTAGACACGGCAGCAATGATAGCAAAAACCACTGCGGGTATCGGAAGCAAATTACGGCTTCAAGCTCAAAGAAAGCATCAAGGAACAAATACGACTGTGCAGCCGGAGGTCGAAACACCGAATAGCGAGACCTGACAGATAGACAGACAGACAGACAAACAGTACCTTGTCAACCGCCTGCAGCCTACTTCTTTTCCTCGGATGACGATGACGGATTGCCGCCTGTCACGTCGGCGACAAAGTCAGCAATAGCCTCGAAATAGCCCTCCTCGAGAACGCTCGAGTTGTGGTCTCCACCCGGCAACGGCTTCCATATCTTCCTGGGGGCGTTGCAAAGCTCGTATAGCTGTCGCATGTGACTCGGCCTGCAGTCCCCGTGTACACCCACAGCAGCTTGGTTAGCGTGTTGTCATGATTCTCGTAGACTTGGAAGGAGGGTCTGGTTTGCTGTCATGCCGGAAACAGTACTTGGGATGGGGGGGCGGCAAGTTTCAGATATGGTGGTAAACAACATTTCAAATCAGGACTGCCGGAGCAGTTCATATTTTGTGGGTGATGACGATTGGATCATCAGGTAACTCAAAGAACCAGGTAAAGCCAAGAGGGGAGGGGCAGCACTTACGGCACTATTTCGTCCTGTAGGCCGCTGATAAACAGCACGGGTATCTGGGTGAGACTGGGCAGCGTTGTATCGCTCGGCCACACTTGGTGGCAAAGCAGCGTCAGGTATTTGGCGGGCGGAATCACGGACGGTATAAGCTTGCGCATCGATAAGAAGGTGTTCTCCAAGATCAGACCGTCAATGTCACCGGCGTCCTGGTTCCTAGCTGCCAGACGGATGCTCACTGCACCACCGAGACTCTGACCGTATACGACGAGTCGGTGACGGCTGGTCTCAGCCCTCTCGCGCAAATAATTCAGCCCCGTCTGTGCATCGATATGCAAGCCCGCCTCATCAGGCTCGCCCGTCGAGGTGCCGTACCCTCTGTACTCCAGCATGAAGACATTGCAGCCGATGTAATTGATGATCATCCTAGCTATGGGCAATCGATGGCCGATGTTGCCAGCGTTTCCGTGAAACATGATCATGGTTACGTCCGAGTTTTTGCCACCGCGGGGCCCACGAATGTAGTACGCCGATAGCTTCTCGCCATCATTGGTAGGGATCACGAGCTCTTCGAAGTCGCTGATGCCGAATTGTGAGGGTCGCGGTACGTCTGTACGCGAACCTGGGGGCATGTGAGACGGGTATATCAAGGCTCTGCCGAGTCACCTGGTCAGCAGGGAAAAAGGAGACGACGAGAGCCGCAATGACGCACTTTTGCTTGAAGTATAATAACGACGTGAGCGCCGCGGCGATGCCCTGCCCGGGGAAAAGAAGAAAGGTGTTAGCGCCTCGACTCGCGTGACACAAGGAGTAGCAGCAATATTACGGACCGTCGATGCCAGCGCCGGAAGTCGCATGTAGGATGCCATAGAACTCAGGGCAGCAGCAGTCTGCTCCATATAGCTGCTCAGCGTAGATGCTGGAGGTGAATTAGAGCTCGACATCTCCGAACGATCAGGCATTGAGGGTGCCGCCCCCCCTAGCAGTCTTGTATCGCACAGTTTTTGACTTCAAAACAGGCCAACGAGCAGCAGCGACGAGGCCGAAGTTCTGCCTAAAACGTGACGCCACAAGAACCTGTCGCCCTTGGAAGATTGGATGGCAGACGTCCGTTCTTCGCCCGATGTCAGGGACAGAGTGTTATATCGCTCGCTGAGACTTGGACACAGGTGTGCGGTATTGGTGGGAGGGGTGCTTTTTCTGTCTCGTCATGCCACGTATGCCCAAAGCGGCAGCTGCTTTGGTTTTAGGACACGAAGCAAGAGCTCATTGGGGCGGCGAGCAGCGAGAATACTGATGGAAGCGGCTCGTCGTGCAAAGAGAAGATGCACCCAAAAAAAAAAAAAAAATTCAGTATCGAGGGCGTAGACAAGGCAGTCGCCGTGCTAGGTTGAATTGATTGAATCAGATTGATGCCGCTCGAGAGAAGATGGGCGGAGTCGGAGGAAATGAGGAGGGGAAAATGCAACGGGAGAGCTGCCAGCAGGTAGGCTAGCAGTCCGTCGTCGGCATATGGCCCTGGCCAGTCCTGCCGCCAAAGACTAATCACAAGATGAGGGCAGCAATCGAGCGCTCTCGATGCTTTTTCTACCGTCTTTCCTTCTTTTCCTGTTCAGACTCAGGCCTGTCGTCGGCTGCTCTAGCACGCGACAGGGAAGCCGGGCAGCAAGACGAGGCACTCGGGCCCCTCACCTCTCTCTCACCTTTGTCTAATTACCCCCATCACTTCACTAGTCGACCTGCCTTATTATGTAAGACGGCCGTACAACAGCCATTTGCCCAGGGAAGACGCAGCCTGCACGGATGCGGATGATAATGGACAAAGCCGGGTAGCCGAGGCACAGCCCTTCACAGTGGTGACCTGCAATTCACCTCTTGCAAGATGCGCGCTCGATAGCTGCCCCGCGCCTAAGTTCGGAGTCTGTCCTTGCAAGGGTAATATTCTCGGCTTCGGACCACGACGCCGAGATGAGGGCGCTCAAGTGAGCCAACCCACCATCAAAACATGCCTCTGGAATATCAAAGTCTTCTGCAATGGCCTACAACAATCAGAGTAAGGCGATCACCAAGCGTTTCTAGCGGACCGCGCCGTGATGTCATGTTGCACAGCGCAGGTGACCCATGCATCACGGCAAGCGAGATCCTCGGCGTGAGCACGTCCAGCTGAATACTTACGGAGTACGGATTACCTTCTACTGAGTACCCTCTGGCCAATTCCCCCGGGGATCCTCCGGTCTAGAGACTAGTGCGAGCGCACCATGTAAAGGCGATACGCGGCCTCGTCCATTTGCCTGCGGTCGAAGCCTAGCCGTTGGCTCTCTGTCGGCCATTCTCATAGGACACGAATCTGTTTTGTTTTTATTTGTTTTGCGGCCTGACAACTCTTGCTTTCACCGGCATGATCTGAGCTTGGCGGGAACGACTAGCTCGACCGGTTTCAGAGCTCACCAAAGGCTAGACGTGCACCCACTGGACTTTGGACGGGAAGGGGTCTCGTCTGAAACCGGGCTGGTGCGCGCGGATTCGTCCGCAGCTTGAGCTGGGCTCATTGTATTTACGCTACGCGCCATCCCTGTTAAGCCGATATATTGTGCTCACTCTGGGGCCTCAGGGGAGACGTCAAAGCATCAGCGAATCCATACGGTATATTCCGTACAGCACACAGTTGCGCTGATTCGCGGGATATCATCGGCGATGAATGGTGGCCGACGGCGCCATGTTGTCGCATCCTGACGGGCCCTCAAGAGCATCCCTCGCGCTTGTATATTCTCATGACCGCTGCGCGTAACCGTTGGCATCTGGTGGCCCGACTGGGTGAACTGCGATGGGATGTATGAATGGTCGGCCAAGGGTCTAAATGAGCAGCTGCAAGGCTGTCGATTGTCGATTGGTCAACCTGCAAGCCGGTAAACGCGCGTCACAAACCCAACTTGGGCGTCATCCTGCCCCTGCAGCAGCCTGAGTTGATCGATTGACAACATCTTGTCAACAAGGCATGCCCTTTCTGGCTTGCAGCTACTCACGGGGTGGCTGCGCACCCATTCGCGCCGCAGTTGGGCAGTTGGCCGGCCGATTTGTCTCAATCCGTGTGCCCATCTCTTCCTTCATATTGACCGTGTCAGCAGCCCCCGTCGGGCTACGGCGCGCATGATCATACAAGGAGGAGCATCAATGATGTCGACACGGGCATGGCGGCCCAGCGTGGGGGAAATGAGAAAGTGGACACGTCGGGATGGATCGAATGGAGTCCCGTCGGCAATCTCCTGTGGTGGCAGTCTTGGGTTGTATCATGAATGTGAGTAGCTGACTGTTTATGCGCGATTGGCTGCATCGCTGCTCAGCAGAGGCGCGAGATTAGCGACGCCGTGTTCGGCAGGATGCGCGCGTACGTGCCCTGACCCTTGGAAGCGGCGGCCACTACGGCCTTGTGTGCTCCTCCATTTGCATCGGGACTTGCTAGTTGCGCGGCTCGTAGTGTGTCTAACAAAAGATGTCACGTCAAAGTGGGCTTCGAGGACCTACCAGATGCTTGCTTCGCTTGCTTCCTGCCTGACTTGAGCAACTTCCTTAATTCTTCGAAAAGTAGGAGGGTAAACATCAAGTGGTCCAGAAAACCAGACAATTTTTGATTCTTGTTTCACTCGGAAAATCACTTCTTCAAGATTAGCATTTGAGCGAAAGGCTTGGTAGCCGCGAACTCAGCGAATCCCTCTGCGTCATGCTGGGCCCAGCGAGTATGTAGACAAAATTGACGACCGTAGACTTCGCGCCACCGCGCTTCGCATGTACCTCTGAACCTCCCCTCAGTACATCCGGGCAAGAGAAGAAGAGAAGCATGTAAACAGTTGAGAGGATTTGCGGTCATGCTCGCACCTGCATGATCACCAGCAAGCACCTGGCAAGCACCTGGCAAGCTCGCCTCTGCCTTCCTTCCCCATCTGTTCCGTATTGTTCGAGCCAATCGTGGAGCTGCCTCAGGCGAGCCCTGGACGGCCGAGAGCATTGAGTACGGCCCTTGGCGTGGTTATTTCGGGGTGTGACGGGGGCGGCAGGCGGGGCGCGTGGCCTGAGTACAGCAGTGGCATAGTCTGTGCATACAGTATTGCACTGGACTGGAGCTATCAAGCAGCTTCTCCCATCGTGCATGTACTGTCTCGCAGGCCATCAGTGTCATACGATACATTGGGAGCAACACAGACTGGAGTGACGAGAGCTTGGTGGCACAAACCATGAGCCAATCCGCGCTGTATGCGCCACTGCACATGCATAGGTCACTCAGCAACTGGCCTTAGTGCGTGCGTCCTTGTAGAACGCTCAACGGGGCGGACACGAGCGATTGTACTTTTTTTTTTTTTTGGGGGGTGCTGCGTTGGCACATTGCCGACCCAGCAACGCCTTCAACGCACTTTTCTTGACCCATAATAACAGTAGAAGAGGCGGCGCCACATCCCTTTGGTCGCCAAGGCCACAGCCAATATCTGACTTTATTTTATCTTTCTTTATTTTTTTCCCCTTCTCAGATTCACCCTTCTATCAAATTTCTTGCCCCTTGTACCAGGTCGCCCGTGCGGTTTGGATTTGTCTTGCTCGGGTCTTGGCTGGTGAAGCTCGGTGAACACATCACACACTCTTTTCTATTCTTTATTTTCCCCCCTTCCCTTCTTTCTCCGTCTTTGACATAAAAATACTAACCGCCGAACCCCCGCGCCCGGTGTCTGACGCCCCAGTCCGTCTTGCCATTCCAATTTTCCTGCTCAGACGCTTTCTCCCAGAACTGAGACGCATTCCTCGACGCGGCGCCCCCCTTACCTCTGCTACAGCTCCTCCTCTGTTCCCTACTGGCCGCGGGTGCATAATCACCAACCCACCGTAATCCGACTTGCTGTCTTTTCGGGGTCCTCCACTCAGATCAGAGACACCGCCTCCCGACGGCTCCCCTCCTCCTCCTGCCTCTGCCTCTTGGTCAAATACCGCGTCTATCCACAATTCCGACAGCGCCCAACCCGTATCAGACAGAACTCACCCAATTGGCAAACACGTCTGCGGCGTCTTTGCCCAAAATGGTATCCTTCCAGTGCGAGGTAAGGTCAAGCAATGCCCGTTGTCTTCTCGCTTCCATTCCTTGGGCTCGTGAGACCCCCCTTCGTCGTCCCCTTGCCTTGCCTGGCTTTGCCTTGCCTTGCCTTGCCTTCGACCGGTCCCTCTGTTCAATGCCTCCCCCAAGTCTTCCCTGCTTCGCACACCCCCCCTCCCCCACATCCCAAACACCCCCTCCTCTTCAATATCCATCCCCATCACATCCCATCTCATTCCCATACCATCGCACCTTGACATCACTCCCGCCAGCAGTAGAGACATTTCGCTCACACGCACTCGCATGAGCGTCTTGTTCTTCTCTTGGCACGAGCCCACCAAGTCAGAATGCCATGACCCTGCCACTGACCTCTGGGTGCTCCGCTGATGCCCTTGGCCCACTTGGGTGTATCCGTTCATCCTTCTTCCCCCTTTCTGTTTCTTCCCTAAATACCAAGTGCACGCCACGCCCCAGCTCAGAGCTCCGTTGTCATGCCGTTCTGTTTGCGAACCCTTTGCCGTAGCTGAACCGTCACTAACCCCAGCTCTTCGTTGTCACCAACAGGCGTGCGGTGACGTCCTGACCAAGAAGAAACTCGATCCTCACCGCGGTCGCTGCCAGGGAGCCAACTACACTTGTATTGACTGCATGGTCAACTTCCAAGGTGTCCAATACCGCTCCCACACTGTATGTTGTCATCCAGCCGTACTCCACAGCGCGCGCTGTCGGCGGCACTGACCTGGCCAACGGCACCTTATGACGTCTAACGCGGAATAGTCCTGCATCAGCGAAGATCAAAAGTACCAGGGCGCACTTTACAGAGAGAGCAACAAGAGACAAAAAAACAGCAGCGACAATCAATACTCCAGGAAGCCCGCCGATTCTCAAGCGCCTGAGAAACCCAAGAGCATGTCGCAGCAACCCTACGTCGAAGACGTGGTGGAGGATCGGCTCGACACCTGGCACGATTCATTGGGCCAGACAGAAGACGAGCGATCGCCTGCTGAAGGTCTTCCAGAGGCCCCCACGCCCCCGGCTGCCGCCTTGGACGAGCATGTCAACGTCTTTGACTACCTGGTCGCGACAGGCCAGACTCCAAATACCTCCAACATTCATCTGCCTCATGCTCAGCAGTGCCATGTCGACACGACATCGCTCGTGCAGTGCGAATATACCGCCCAAAAATACCTTATGCAAGAGGATGAGCCGTTAGCGCAATATTGTTCCGATTCCGTACCCGTCGATAGCGCCTTCGTCACACCGGGACCCAAAACGGAGAGGCGGCGACACGGCGAACTTAAAAAAGACAAGAAGCGCAAGCACCTGCACGTCGACGTGCCTCGCGACCAGGTCATGACGGACGCTCCTCCCGTTCTTCACTCAGGGCTCACCGGCGGCCTCAAGGGGCTTATGCGCCCAGTCTATCCCCCGTCTCCTGATTATTCTGGAGGCGACGTCGCCGAAAACTCTCCTGCTAGCCCTCTGAAGAAGACGAAGCATTCGAAACATTCCAAGGCTGGACACACCGGCAACAGTCTGTTTGACATGATCACCGGAGGTGTCAAGAAATCCTCCAAGAAAAAGGCCAAGAAGCATTCGAGTCGCCACAAAGAGCGCAAGGACGCGAATCTCATCGAGTTTCGGCCGCAATCTAAAGATGGCAAAACCAGCGAAAATGAAGGTCAAATGATATTGTTTAAACCTCATGCGGATGCGTTTCTTTCTTTCGTGAACAAAGGTCCAGAGAGCGAAAGGGGCTGCAGCATGAACAAAGCTTTGAAGCGCTTCCATCGCGAGCGTCAGGCTGCTGGCTCCAACCAACCCAAAGTCAAGGAAGAGAAGGAACTCTGGCGGACGCTTCGCATGCGCCGCAACGAGCGCGGCGAAATTGTTCTGTTCACGGTTGAATCATGAACGCCCACGCATTTGACATGGATTTGTGTTTGACACTTCGAACAGCATTTTACAGGTCGAAGCTGATTTATCTGATGGGCTGGCTGGGCCCTTGCCATCTCCTGGACGTCGAGGCAGCGGCGGTCCTGGAACAGACTGATCAATGATGCATGCACGGAACAAATTCCACGCCGCATTGCGTTTGACGGTACTTTTCTTGCACCGACAAGCGGCCTGACTTCATGTTCCGCGTCGCCGATAGGTACAGGACCGAAGATTCGAATTGACTTTGGAATGACATCGAAGCTCGTGTGGGACTCGTTACGTTCGCCGTGGATTCAGATTCGCAACGAAAATAATAGAGAGCTAGGTCGGTTGCCGTCTGCGGTCATGTCACTAGCCAAGAAAGACAAGGCCTGCAACGAGATTGCTGCCAGGCCACGAGGAACTTCGGGCAGACGGCGCTTGCTGGCTTGAATTTGACTGAACGGATGACCACATTCTCGACAGAGTGGAAATTGTCAAATTTGTCCGCTACGACCGATATACTGGAGCGGGAATTGTCACGAAATCACAAACCCGTTGGGAGCACAGGGCGAATCTGATTGGTGCAATTCCTCTACTTGATACCTTTTCATTTATCATTGTTATTCTTGCTGCTTGTGCATGCGCTCGGGGTATCTTTCGGGGGTGGGCCATCTGTATAAGTATTAGACCAATTTCATGGTGGAATGCATCTGAATCGGGGCTTGGTTGCACGACGACCAGGTGCGATGTGTCTGGATATAATGGTATTCATATTAGACGTGTTATGGACATGTGGACAGGCGCTGGCCCTGCCTGGTCTCTGAATTTCTCATGGCGCATGAGGACGCACGCAGCGTGGGGTACGTAAGGGTTGGAGGTCCGCCTACCTTGACCCTTTTTACATGACTCTGAGTGGCAAGATATGCTGCACCATGGTGTCCCTCCTGCACAGCGGACATTCGGGCTTTTCGCGAACCCAGTCGCCTATGCACTCCCAACAAAAGACGTGGCCACACTGCGTGGCCGAGGGATCTTTGAGCTCCTCTAGACACAGCGTGCACTTGCGCTGCTGGCTGCCCTTGATGTACGCCATGGTCTTGGGACTCGCGGCGAGGTCGAAGCGTGGTCCTGTCGTCACGGGCGTATGCGTCCTCGATGTCAAGTCCCCCTTGGCGGAAGCGGTGTCACTGTTGTTGTGCTGCTGCTGCTGCTGCTGCTGCTGCTGAAAGGTCGGGATATCCGACAACAGCAGCGTGGGTTGACCCGTATTGAGTACTGCTGCAATTTCTGCGGTGCCAGTCTCAACGCTGCCGCTGCTCGCAGTGTCTCGTACCTGCATGTACGTCTGCACAAGGAGCTGAATCACAAGCAGCACGCCCAAGACCTCGTAGCCACCCCGGTCCGGCGTATCGGGCACGTTGCGGGTGAAGACGTACCGCAGCGACAGGAGCCGCTTGCTGAGCTCGTAGTAAGTGCCGCTGAAGTAGAAGAGCGCCAGCGTGACGGCCTGCACATACGACGACACGACGGCAGACGAGGCAAGGGGCCCGAGACGCGACGACGCGAGGTATTCCCACAGCCGGGCCTCCCCCGACTTGCTGCTGCTGCTGCTGCTGCGCGATGCCGCTTCTCTCCGTCCTCTCTCCACGAGCTTGCGCAGCTGCGCTCTGACACGGGGCAGCGTCCGCGTGTACACGTAGGGGAGGACGACGGCGCCGAGGACGTAGAGTGATCGCCTTCTCAGCGAGGGAAGTCGGTGAGGGAAGGAGACGGAGGAGGCGTCGACCTGGACGAGGTCGCAGTACTCCTCGCCGAGGGTGCGGTTGCCGGGGAGGGTGGTCAGCGCAAAGTAGAGCAGCGTGGCGAGGGAGCGCACCTCGGGTGTGTAGCGGTGCGTGGAGCGGGCGCCGAACAGCCGTCGGTGCAGGTCGCTGATGGTGCTGGTGAGGTGGCTCGTGAAGTAGGTGTCTTTTTGGTGAGCGCGGATGATGTCTGGTGCGGCGGCGAAGGGATATGGCGACGAAGACGCATCTGACGGTGGCGATGATGGCGGTGCCATGGCTGTGGGGTGTTGGTGCCGCCGCTGCTGCTGCTGCTGCTTCCGGGCGTGCAGATCATGGACGAACGGACAGATGCAGATGTTCTTCGATTGGGGGTCCAAGAGGGGGGGTGAGAGACGTGATGTTGGTCGTGAACGCTGATGTTGCCGGACTGGCTGGCTGGGCGCGGGCCGAGGCTCAATTCGAGTCGAGGCGTAGTTGCGATGTGGGGGAGGGAAGATGGGAAACGGCCGGAAGTGGAAGGCGGTAGGTGGGAATAAACGTGCGGCAGCGGTAGCAGCAGCAACAAGCCGCTGCGGCCGTCGGTTCCCGGCGCGTGCGTATAGTTCTGCGCGAGACACGTTTACAAGAGCTTAAATTTACCGCTATAGCTATCGATGGTGAGAGAAGTGTCCACACTGCTTGCCCTGGGGGCTCTTGTCTCCTCCTCCATCCATCCAAGGCCTGGACCGCAGAGACATCTGGCCTGTAAGCTTGGGCCGCGGTGCCAGTATCGGTATAATTCCTCCCCGACTTCGAGCCATGGCCCGCCCAAAACAAAGGCAAAAAAAAAACAAAACGCTGTCCGCTTACAGTTTGCCTACCTACCAGAAACGGCCGTTTCTCTCTGCACGCAACCGACGGGGAGATGACAGACAGGGCTGGAATTCCCCGTTTGGCTGTCTGGCGATGAAAGCTTTCACCTTCATTTCCTTCCCTGTTTTTGCCTCTCAGGGAGGGGGGGGATGCTTGCTCTGAACTCTCTCAGAGTGTTCATAATGGGAAAATGAGACTCGGTGCTTCGGCTTCTTTGCGCAGTATCCAATCAAGGGCAATTAGGGAAAAAGAAAAAAGAGGAAAAGAAAAAAAGAAAAAAAAAAGGAAGAAACCAGAAAACCAGAGTTGGAACTTCACCCACAAATGCCAAGGCTGTAAGTGCAAACTGTCTTGCTCAGTCAGTGCCTTGGCCGACCAACGCCAATTATCTGACGTGTGCAGGTGGGGGGCGATCGCGACGCAAAAGCCGTTGGGCGAGGGGCAGGCGCCCTGTCGTAGCTACTACTGTCTAGAGCTGGTACTGTACGGGTACTGCCCTGCGTTCCTGCAGATCCATCGTCCAAACATGGAAGGGCCCCTCCCCTTTTTTTTTCCAATACGGTAGGTGCCGTGGCAGCGGCAGTCATAAAGACGACGACAGACCGAGACTCTGGGCAATTCCCCAATCTTCCCGCCAACAACGACAGACGCATCAGTTTAGCTTAATTACCTCTGCTTGCGCATGCGACACGCCGCCGCACACATGACGACGCTGCCATGGACGGTGATCCAGCGGTAGAGTCGCCGCTAGACGGCTTCAGCTTGCTCTTTCCGCTGCCGTATCGCGTCGGATTCATCGTCACGCTGGGTGAGCTGCTTTCTAATTTTTTTTTCTTTTTCTTTTTTTTTCATTTTCTCCCTTTTCCCCTCTTCTTGCTTGGTGGTCCGCGCAATGCGCCAGGAAGAAAGGTTGAACTGCGGCAGAGGGAGAGGGAGTTGGAGAGAGCAAGAAAAGGGATAGAGGATTAGCAAAACAAGAGGCTGACAAAACATCACATCTCCAGGGGTCTGGGGATGGACTTACAATATCTACTATCTGTACCTGCACAATGTCGACGTGCTCGCCCTGATAGGATACTCCGGCCGGTCGTCGTCGTCACAACAGCACGGCAACGCCAACCACGTATCGACCCATTGCCTCGCGAGGGCACTCTCGGCACTCTTCGCCGTCTTCATCGCGCTCTTCTGGCTGTGTACGCGCGGCGTGGCTTCGCGCGTCATTGACTATGACTGGTTGGCCATGACATACCTCGTCGCCCTCTTGGCCGTCTTCTTTGCGCCTCTGGCCGATTTTCCGAGCACTGGCCGCCAACGCTTCCTCACCACCCTGCGGCGCGTCGCCATTGGCCGCATTGCCAAGTCGCCTGATACCAAGTTCGGCGACGTCCTGCTCTCTGATGTCCTCACGTCGTACGCCAAGGTCCTTGGCGACATCTTTGTCACCCTGTGCATGTTCTTCTCGTCGGGCGGCTCCTCCACGAGGAGGCCTGATCGGAACTGCGGCGGCACCGTCATGGTGCCGCTGCTGATGGCTGTGCCCAGTCTGATACGCTTCAGTCAGTGTATCACCGAGTGGTGGCGTATCTACGGAGCCGGGCCGCCCTGGAAGGAGTCGACGGGCTGGGGTGGGCAGCATCTCGCCAACGCCCTCAAGTACTCTACGGCCTTCCCCGTCTTGATTACAAGTACGCTCCAGAGGAACACGCAGGATGCAGCAGCCAAAGCGACTTACAACAAAGCATGGCTGGTCGCCGTCCTCATCAACTCGCTCTACTCATTTTACTGGGACGTAGCAAAGGACTGGGATATGACGTTGTTCTCGTCAAGGACTGTCCCCTGGCAGAGATTCTTTTCGAGGAACTTTCCACCGAGAAGAGTGCACCATTTGTCTCCCCATGCTTGGGGTCTTCGTGTCGACCTCAAGTTTCGTCCCGTCACGGTCTACTATGCCGTCATCGTTCTCGATCTCCTGCTTCGGTGTACCTGGTCCATGAAACTCAGTCCCCACCTCGATAAATTCAGCGATTTCGAGACGGGCATTTTCCTCATCGAGCTCCTCGAGGTGTTTCGACGCTGGGTGTGGATCTTTTTGAGAGTCGAAACGGAGCGCCTGAGAAGGCCATCTATGGTGCTGGGCATGGACGACAATCTACTCGGCGATTATCAAGGGCAATCGGACGATGACAACGAAGATGTCTGACTAGGCTATACTGGTCCGTCTCGAGTAGACAAGGCGAGCGCCGAGGGTTCACCGGAAAGCCGCATGGACTCCGTGAATAGATTCACCGATGCAACGCAGTAGCCGACGCTATTCTGATTTAGAATCGAATATGGCTGCATCAATATGACAGCACGGTGGTCTGTGGAAGTTTTTACTTCACCACAGCGGGATCTTCTTTTATACCCTCCCTTCCCTCTTCATTCCTCACTCGCATAGTCGGTGGGTGGATGATCAGCGCCTGAGCAGCATTAGATAGATCACGAGCCAGACTTGTTGGGATTGGACTTAGCGATTAATGAAAGCGCAAAGACATGTCTGACGGCTGGAACGTGAACTGCATGATGCCGCCTCGCTCGGAGTCATGCTCGCCATTCTCAAGGGGTTCAAACGGACCCTGGTCCAGGACGCTGTCCGGTGCGTCATGAAGCCCAGGGTCTGAGGCAGAATGAACTCGTGGTCCACACAGAGCGCTTCATGCCGGTCCGGCATATGCACCCCATGGCGAGGCCTGCAAGGCACCGACAGATATCAAAATAGACTTGCCAGACGCATCTCCGAAGTCTGGTCTGGCCGTACGTAGCCTGAGGAACAGCTTCTGCCAGTACATTTGCCCTTGAAGGCCGATTTAAGTCCAGCCTTTGATCGCGCGTGTGTCCAGCGTCGTAGTTGCGTGCGATGCTGCGACGCAACGCACTTGGGGCCCCGACGTTCCTGAGCGCTTTTGCATTGACAGCGCTTGGCACACGGTCGCATGAGCGTTGAGGTCCTAGTGCGATCCACTTGCGATTGTTATTCAGCGTGAGCGTTCGATTGCTGACAGCAGTCGTCAAGTCACTTGGGCACGAGGCTCGGTTTAACGTTGTGAATTATTGAAACGCTGGAACCCTCTCCGAACCTGATAAACGATGTCTCCGTTGCCGGTGCGTCGCACTCAAATAGGTGTTGTGCGGGTCTCTGATCAGACTGGCCTCAGTGTCAGATGGTCCACCGCCGAGATCAAGAGACGATGATCTGCTAATTCCCGGTAGCACAACTTGGTGCTGGGCTGCGTGACTTTTCCATCTGATCAAGCCTTCACGAATGGGCCAGCCTATAGTCAGTGCAACGTTGGCATTACCACGCAGTGACTTTCTGGACTGGCATGGTCGAAGCAGCATTGTGGCAACATATCATCATTCTGAGGGCCCTCGCGAACAAACTCGGGCTTTCTCAGAGTATGGCAAGTCCATTGCGCCTTTGCCCACAAGCGTGCCCGTCTTCCGCGAAAAGTCGGCGAGGCAATACCCGGAAAACTTCGGGCGCGAGTCGTGAAATTGGCGGCCAGCGCCTGAATTCTTGGAAGCCTCGGGCGGGGGACAACAGCTTTTCGGGCTTCTTGACGTGTAACAGCGACGCCCGAAGCCCGTTGATGAGGTTGGAGTCGTTCAGTGACGACAATGTGGTACCCAGACGTGGCTGTCGGTCTGCAAATAACAAGCTATTGTCAGGCAGGACAACCACAACAGTGGAGTTTCTTCAGCGTGGGTGGTCGGTGTACTCGGCACTGACGACTCTCGAGACAGGGCTGGGGTCCGGGGCGGTCTGCTGCTGGGCGTAAGTTGGGCGTGGATGAAGGCGCGCGCGGTGGCTTCTGCGAGTGGATCCATTGTTGATTACCCTTCCAGGCAAGTCGCCGATGGTCTGCGAAGCGAGAAGTTGCTCATGTTCTCACCCTCGGTCTGCAGCCTCAAGAATAGTTTCCAAGCAGGGCTGACCGCGTCTGACTGCCCCTTGGGAACGGCGACGCCTCGTCGCCGGATGACCTAGATGGCTTGGAGCGTTTCTGCTCCGTTGAGCATTGGGAGGTGGATCGCTCCGGCGGAGGGAAGGAGGGCCCGTAACTGAGTTGGCGACCGACGGCAGGAGCTGTCCTGTCCGCTGCGGATCTCGGAAGGTGGCATACCAGGGCTGACGCGGAAATCGATTAATTTGGGGCAGGATCGAGGCAGGAAGGACACCAACTGCTCCTGCAGCCGGAAATTGGGCAACAGTTATTGACTCCTTGCGAAGAGACATGACCATTTCTTCAAGTTTGTTCAGCCACTGACCCGTACGATGGACAATACTGCCGTGTGCCACCTGGGATGCACCAAGTCGAATCCTGGCTGGACGGCTTACACATTCTGACTTTGTCCAACCACGACGACAGCATGGCCTGACGGGGGCAAAGGCGATCTGGTTGGATCGCTCCACGCTGCTCCACAGTTGTAGGCGAAAGGCAGGCATCCTTGCTAACGGGACTAGATGACAAGGGGGGGGGGCATCTCATTTGCAGCCTTAGCATGAGCATGGGGCCAAGGCGGCCACCGACCACCACCAAAACACACGGCAACACACACGCGCACGCGAAGAGGAAAGAAAAGCGAGATGCAGAGGCCAGATACCACACACCACGGGCGAGAAGATCCAGGGCAGCGGCCCGGCCTTCTAGTCGTCTTGGTGCGCCGCTGCGGCTGGCCTTAGTCTCGCTCTGCTGACCCTTCGAATCATTTACCCTTTCAGCCTTTCCTGAAAGCTGAGAGGTTGTGAATCCCATAAATGAATTTGGCCTGGCACAGACAACAACAGCCGTGTACATAGGCCCTCTGGATTTTGTTTTGGCGGAGAGAGAGGAAATCGTTGCTCCAGCCGACAACAAAGAGACTGACTGGGTGTCCACTATAGGACCCTGGCGCCTCTTTACTATTCTTGTATATCTCGTCATGCAGACTCAGTGACCGGGCGGCCCATGGACTCTGGACTCCTGACTCTTTATACCCGCCAGTGCCTATTGTACACGACCGCCCTGTCAATATATCTCACACGCCCTCTGCCGGCATTGTCGCGACTCATTGTACAACTGCTAAATAGAGCATTGAAAGGCCAAAGCCCTCTCTCTCGGTCTCACGGTCCGCTGACTTACTCATCCTCCCATTTCCCTTGTACAAGGGCACACCGAAAAAAAAGGGATCGGCCTCTGACATCCGCAACTTCTGTCACTACTCGATGGACGACACATTTTCAACACCTACACCTCCTCCTCCTCCCCGCGAATTTCGTCCAGGCCACAAGCACGGTGCTTCAACTCCGGTTCTCATCAGCATGTATGCGAATCGTCCACTGCCACCACTCCCGCCTGAGGCGTTTGCACAACTGCAGGCCACGCAGACGTCTTTGCGCCAAAGGAGAGCGACAGCCCCAGAAGGCGTCGCGCCATCGGGTCGCGTAGAAAATGCGCCGACGGTCAGAAGTCGTGATTCCAAACATGACTCAACACTTCCTCCTCTGCCGTCGCCTCCTTTCGTACTCACCGGCCCGTCACCAATACCGAGTCCTACGCAAAATGGCAGCTTCACACCTCCTGGACGAAGCTCGCGGCGGGCATCGCAAAAGATCCACCAGCTCATTGGGCAGGACGTGGACGTCATGAAGGATCACACCAAGCCTTCGGGGCCCGTGGGGTCGGATTCGTTGCCCGTCGCCTCTAAATATCGTCTGGACAGTATCGAGGTGCCAGACTATCATCTCGTGCCAGTGTTGGAACCCGACGACAATGGCTCCTCTAGCAGAGGAAGCTCTTGGGGCCCCATGCCCCCCGATTCTGCGGCTGTTCCAGCTCCGCTGATTGTACATAAGCCAAACTTGGATGGCAGTGACAAAAAGGATGACACGCTAAGCCCGTCGATCGCTCAGTTGCGCTTGGACGATGAACTCACTCGTCCCTGGCACCCGTCGTATGGGCACTTCAGTGACGTCGGTGCTGCTGGAGAATACCATCGGTTTATCACGGCCACAAGCAGACACTCGCGGCAAGTAAGCGCAGAGAGCTTTCTCGTACCTGCCGCCCCAGAAGTTGCAAGCAAGAAGAAGAAGAGGTCATCTTTCAGTTTCGCCCGATCGGCAGCAGCCAAATTCTCACGGCGCCGTGACCAACCTGATCCGATCGACACGAGCGGCTCGAACTTCCAACAACAACAAAGACCATCATCAGCAAAGAGCTTTTTCGCGACGTCTCCCCGGTCCTCGTCAGCCACCTCGAGAGTACCCATCGACGTGGCGCCCCCTCGACCCCCTCCGGCGCCGCCCTTGATGAGCGCTTGGGACAGCGATTCGGATGATGCAGAGGGGCCCGTCATGGCCCATCTGAAGGAATGGTTCGCGCATCGATCTGGAGAGGAGGGCAAAGGTCACAGACGAACGTCGAGTGCTCCGCGCACCAGCCCCGACATGCGGACTTCACGACACCAAGAGATCCATTATCGTGCTCAGGAAAAGGCAAGGGAGAAGAGAGCGCAAGCGGAAAGGGAAGTCGTCGCGAAGCGCAAGGAAGACATGAGGAAGAGTCTCCATGCGATTGCTAAGGACCCACAGTCACGATATGTTTGATTCGGCATATATCACTTGCAGATTTTGAGGGCTTTGAGATTACTGTGCTTTTTTTTCTGGTGCGAATTGCAGGCGAAGCGATTTTTTGATTTTTTTTCCAACATGAGAAATTTGGAAGCTTCTCTCTCCCGCAATTTTGTACATAGTGCGGAACGGGAGGCATTCCTTGGTGTTTTTGGGGGGCTGCCTTTCACGCCATATGGCTTCGAACTGGGGGGTAACGGACATGTGCTTGATCTTTACTAGGGCTTACTTTGCCAAGCCTCGCGATACCAGCAGATATGATTGCCACGGATTGAAAATAGATGATTTTTAGAAACAGTGTCGGAGTCGTGTGGACGCGCTGAATCGAGATAAAACGTGCCAGTGTGGAGGGTTCTGACGAAAGGAGGGTGGCAGCCGTAGGTTCGCAAAACATCAGACACAAGATGGGAAGAAAACGCCACCGACACATGGGCCCCCGCCGGATCCGATTATAGAAGCACAATGTGTACGCCGTCTATCCATCTACGTGAAGCCGATTACGTGTGCGGCGCACTCTGCCGCCTCTCTAAACTTTTTCAGAAAGCACCCAGATTTGGCACGTCACTGCGAAACGGAGCGACGTAATCGGCGCTTTGCTGAGTTGGTGTGGGCGCGCACGACGCGCCTCCGTATCACGAGCTGTAATGTTAAAAGTCGGGTCGGGTTACCTATTTTCCATCCCCCCCTTGGTCGCTTTATGTGTACACACGGACCGATCATCGGTCGTCACTGAGCCTAATTTAGTCGTAGTTAGTGGTTCGTGATTGGTGGTGGTGGTCTACAGACAACGCTTTCTCCTTTTCCTACCATCCCAGCAAGGGATCTCTCGCTTCGAACAAGCCATGTCGGCGGCACCGGCGGCGACTTCATCTCCCGATTCGAATCACGAAGATCAACGGCAGCGGCAACGGCAACACACTGCTGTTGCGTCTGCCGCTGACGGCCGTCTCGTCATACCCGACATCAGAGACAACGACGACGAGTGGCACTCTGATTCGCTACTTGCTTTCCAAGAGTCGCTATACTATGATGCATCGACCATGGCTGGCCTAAACTCTTTTTCACTCGTACGGTTTGTTTCTTACGTTTTGTTTCTTCTGCACACTCAAATACACACACGCCACGTGTTTTCGGCAGCGCAGCTCAAAGCCTGATTGATTGTTTCCCAGCCATTTTCCCCCATCAACCGCTGAATTACTCTTTGTAAACCATTCAATAAAAAAAAAATCCATATTCATCTTTCTGGGCGCTGACTGGCTGCCCCCCCTTCTTCGCGGTTGGGCGTTTGGTCTGTTAGGCAGCGCTGAACCGGCTGCGAGCGTACAAGCCGCCTCCGTTTCCAAAATGGGATACACTCCCCGTGCGAAAACGCGCCGCCGTCCTGGTCCTCCTGTACGGGGATCGCTGGGGGGATCTGCGCGTCGTCATCACGATGCGTGCCTCGTCGCTGCGGAGCTTTTCGGGCCATGCCGCTCTGCCAGGCGGGAAGGCTGACTCCGTCGACGAAACACCCTGTATGTATCCCTTTCCCACGACACTCAACATCTGACAAACCCCCCCCCCCCCCTCGCCTTCACCCCACGGAAGTAATACAATGAGCCATATGGCAACAAAGGGGGGTCGAGACTAGAGTGTAAAAAGGCTGACGGAGCTTTGTCCCAAAGACCAGATTGCGCGGAGGGAGGCATTCGAGGAAATTGGGCTCCCCATGGACGACAACGCACTGCCCAGACCGTTTCGCATTGAGCCGATATGCTGCCTGCCGCCTTCGCTGGCAAGGACGCACCTCGTCGTCACGCCCTGCGTGGCCTTCCTACACGCGGACCACAGCAGGAACCGGGACGAGGACGAGGGTGGCAGTCCGCCGCTGGTCGAGGAATCGCTGATCCCGAGGCTAGATGCCAGAGAAGTTGCCGCCGTCTTCAGCGCGCCGTTTTACAATTTCCTAAAGGGTGGAGACTTGCCCCCGAGACCGGGCCAGGAGCTGCCTCCGGGTCCGTGGTACGAGGGTGCGTGGATGTCGTGGAAGGACTTGCCGTGGCGGATACACAACTTCTACGTGCCTGTCAACAACCAGCGAGTTGCAAAGCCCCGGCGGACGAGTGTTCACGGAAACATGGGCGAGGCCCTCGAGACTCAGCAAGAGCAGGAGGGTCGCTTCAAAGTCTGGGGCATGACAGGGCGGCTCTTGGTCGATGCGGCCCGAATCGCTTACGACGAGGAGCCCGAGATTGAGCACAACGAGAGTTTTGGCGATTACGACATCATCGAAAAGGCCGACGAAGAAGGCGTGTTCAACGAGGTCGGGGAACTCAAGAAACCATCCGGTAATGAACCTGCCAAGATGTGACAAGATTGAGGGACTCAAGGCAACAAGCGTGTATACGCATCATGTCATGAACGAATGCTACCCAATGTGGTTTCGATCCCCTGAACAAAGTGGTGGAAATATTTCCAACGAAACTGGCAATCAGAGTGCTGGCCATCCCTGACGGTTTATGCCCTCCATTCAAGTTAAAGACAGTAATTCGACGAAGATTGATCGACATTCTCCTCGACGCCTGATTCCCCATCAGTGTTACCGTTGTTGAAGCGACGGCTCATTGCACTGCCACTACCCTGGCTTCATCTGATTCCGTTAATAGCAGCGACCGAACAAGCCGCGACGCGTGCGGAGGAATATAAAAATTCGGGTGATGAGGTTGATGAGTGAACTACTTGGACTATTCAACGGTCCTTATGTAATAAAAAAAAAAATGAGCCATGAGTGCGGTGAATGATACCCCCTCAACTATGCAGTGTAGACAACGCGCAAGCTCGACATACGATGATCAAATAGGATTGACGACAGAGAACGATTCAATGACAGGCATTGTCCTTGGTGGCTGATGTTTGATGGCCAAAAAAGAGATAACCAAAGAATGCGCCAAGAGACACCGCAATCATGACCCAACCATTGTAGGTCATGAAAACCAGCCTTTGAGAGGGGATAAGGATCAATATCAGATTTTCCCATGTCGCGGGGTATTTTTCTCGGGAACTTACATGAGCATGAAAGCATAAAAGTTTTGGAGGCCGTAAAAGACAGACTTGACCACGTGTCCGCGCTTGCTGACCTGACCCTGGCTCTGCCCTGAAGCGAGGAATGGTGTTGTCTCAGTAATGTGCTCATGGCCTCCACGTGCGAGAGGAAAAGAGAAGAAAAATCTTAGCATTGGCACAGATCCCACGGGAGTGAAGGGAAATGAGACGCAATGAATGGTTGGGTCGAGGGACAGAGGAGACGACGACGACGACACTCACTCGGTACGGACAGGACGCGCTTGTTAATGCTAGCTTCGTATGACCGCGACAGAGCTCGCAGGGCCTCGTAGCCCATGGCGAGGAAGACGACGGCGATCAAGGAGAAGACGAGGCCCGCAGTGGACCGGATGTGCCATTGTCTGAAGACGATGCAGAGGTTCTTGGTGTCCCAGGTGAAGAGCATCTTTTCATCACCCGCGGACTGTCAGCGACCGCGATGGGGCAAGCGAAGAAGGGTTGGAAAGCATACGCTCATGCTGCACATGTCGTCCATGCCGCCGTGACCGCCGTGGTCCATGTCGCCGTGGCCCATGGCTGCGTGCGCGGCGTGGTCCATGGCCTCGTTGGTGCTATTGGGCGCCGAATAAATGTGAGGGCGGGTTATCTCATGCGTCAAATGTCGCAAGGAGGAGGTATCTCGCGTGCGCGCGCGCTCTGTCGATGAGCTCGCTCAGTAGAAAGGCCCTTTTTGCGCGCGCAGGTGGAGGACGGACGTCGTCGGCTTGGGTCGACCGAGACGCAGCAAGGAAGATTAATAAAAAAAAAAAAGACAAGGGCGTCAAGTCCTGTAAAGAACAGAGGGAAAAGAAAACGGCAGAAGAGGGCTGAACAGGCGCGCGCACGAGCTGGATTGAGCAGGTTTGTCTGCATTAGGGGTCTCGCAATGGTGTCACCCGGGGCCGTGTGCGCCACCAATGTGCCTCTGCTGTATCAAAGCACGCACTTGGCCGGCGGGTGGGGTTCCAGCTCTTGCGCAATCTGCAGTGCGCCCGGCGCAGCTGGCGCCGACCCGTTGTTAGCCTTGATTCCAACGTCCGTCCACGCACTGGGAAGGTGCCACGGCAGATTCAGGTGACAAGGGAAAGGGAAGGAGCGGCGCTTTTTGGGGGATGCTGCACATGCACATCCAATATTGCTCACTCGCGTGCCTCGACAGCTTCCAGCACATAGAGAGCACATCTCATCACGACCGTCGCTTGAATCCATGCGCCGCCCATCCTTTGCCCATTCGTTGCAATGACTTCGACAACGGCGCCTGGGTACCATTACCGCCCCCCGCCCTCCCAAAGAAGCCAAAGTCGCAATACCCGAATAAGTCCGACGGCCCTCTAAGTTAGGTAGACAGACAGCTTACAAACCACACGGAGCCTTCCGTTTCTGTCACAGGGGATTTTTTCCAAAACCTTGGCCTCTCGACTGTGCAATCGATTATTGCTTCACCATCACACGCATGCGCACTGCGTCGAACATTCATTCACCAGCATGCTAGCCCCACCTGTCAACCTGCCAAAGTGGTGCGTCCGCTGTGTTCCCCCCGGATATTCGTCGCTCGTCTGCTTTGTGACGCTCAGCGGCCCGAGGACTGACCCCGCCACTGTGCAGGCTTCAAGAAAACGCCCACATGCTTCAGCCCCCAATCAATAATTACTGCGTCTACAATGAGGATGTCACCGTCATGGTGCGTTCCCCGTCCCGTCCCGGCGCAGCTTTTGGTGTTGGGGGGTCTGATGGAAATATCCTGTTTTTTCTCACTGGTTGCTTGATAATAGATCGTCGGCGGCCCCAATGCCAGGACCGACTACCACATCAACGAGACAGCCGAGTGGTTCTACCAGTACCGCGGGGCCATGATGCTCAAAGTGGTCGACGACGGCGGCGTCTTCCGCGACATCATCATCCGCGAGGGCGACATGTTTCTGCTGCCGCCCAACACGCCGCACAACCCCGTCCGCTTCGCCGACACGGTCGGCGTCGTCCTGGAGCAGCACCGCCCTGCCGAGTCCCTGGACCGCATGCGCTGGTACTGCGGATCCTGCGACGGCGCCGTGGTCGTGCACGAGGCCGCTTTCCACTGCACCGACCTCGGCACACAGATCAAGCAGGCCGTCGAGGACTTTAAGAACGACGAAGAGAAACGCCGGTGCGGGAAATGCGGTCAGCTGGCCGACTGGGCGCCCAAGCCGGGCTCCATTGCCGACCCGAATCTGGTAGCAGCCGCCGCATGAGTAGCAGCGAGACACGGGATCGTAATTTGAGAAGGCGAGCAAATGATGACACGACTGGCGTTGGTGGAAGCAGGTGATGAACAGTTTTTTTTTTTTTCACTACTTTTGTGTGAAGAAAATTGTACATATTACTTGATGGATGCTATTTTCGTCGACGCTCCGTCTCTACGTCTCAGCGAACTGGTACGAAGAGGGCGACTGCTCGACCTTGACCTCGATGCTGCCCTCATCTAGTTCGTGCCCACCGACGCGCACCCCAGCGCGCATCACATCTCCGGGCACGACCGGCCCGACACCCTCCGGGGTGCCCGTCAAGACGATGTCGCCGGGAAGCAGTGTCATGACCTTGGAGATGTCGCTCATGATGCGCGGGATCCGGTAGATCATCAGGCCTGTCGAGCCCTGCTGGCGCGTCTGCCCATTGACCTGCAAGAAGAGCTCCACGTCGTGCGGATCAGCAATCTTGGCCTTGGGCACGATGTTGCTCATGGGCAGAAAGGTGTCGAATCCTTTGGCAATGTCCCACGGCAGACCCTTTTTCTTGGCCTCGTCCTGGACATTTCTGGCTGTCATGTCAATGGCAACTGCGTAGGCTATCGATGTTCTTGCCAGGTTAGTGTCAGCATACATGGGAGCCATGTCTGTAGTAGAGTTTAGGTAAAGCAGATGACGTTGCATTGAGACATTTGGGCATTCCGAGAGCCCGTGACATGAGGTTTTGCAACAAGAAACATGACAAAGTCTGAAACAGGCACCGCGCTTCCAAGGAAAGGGTTTAAATAAAGGGAAAAGAAAACCAATGAGGGTTTGTAGCGAATGCATCGAGGACGGGAAAGGAAAAAAAAAGGAAAAAAAAAGCCTGCTCACCCCGGATGCTGTCCAGTGCCGTCTGGGTGTCATGGGCCTTCAGATCCCGCACCGTCCTGCCCATGACGAGGGCCAGTTCCACCTCGTAGTGCATCCTGACGCCCCTGGGCTGCAGACACGGTCCCTCGCCGGGCAGCACGATTGACGACGGCGGCTTGAGGAAGAAGAAGGGCTGCTTGGGCTTTGCGTTGGCGAGCTCGGCAATGTGCGCTCTGTGCTTCGATCCGGCGCATATCGCTAGTCAGCCTTTGCCCTCTCTTTCTCTCTCACTTACTCACTCACTCACTCACTCACTCACTCACTCTTTTTCTTGCTTGCTTGCCGGTGAAAAGCAAGCACTGCACATGCAAACACGAGAGGGGAGCCGCAAAAGGGAAGGGGAAAAAGAG
>JAPFUF010000189.1:0-59273 GCA_030780645.1 Aschersonia sp. MBC 508 | reverse complement strand
CGTCTCGACCGGTCCAGGGCTACCCAGGAAAAGGCGAATAAATGCCAGACGGCTGTGCTCGTGTAGAAGTGATCGGGATTGTCACTTACCTCGGAGGCCGTTCCATTAGGTGATAGAGTAGCGTCTGCGGATCATCCTGATGAACCTTGAGGAGAATAACGGCCTCCCCTGTCGTAGGAAGACCATAGTTAAGCCCACCCTTGACCATGTAGTTGTAGGTCTAGGACACAGCCGTAGCCGCTAGCCTCTCTGCCAGGTTCTGGATGTGGCCATCGGGATTTATTTTGCTATTGGGCCTGTTTCTTCGACTGATTATCGCCAAAGACATCTATCGGCCGCGACCCGGCGCGCAGATGCTGCAGTGTGAGCTTCTGGGGGGCCTTATACTCGCAGACATAAAGCATACTCCGCGTTCCGTTTTCGGATGTATACACGTAAATTTGATTGGGTCGTAGTCGCCTTGACTCACCGAAATTTATCAGCGGTTGGAATGAGTTTGCGTAATTCTGTCAAGGCTCCTGTAGCTGATCGTTTCTACTCAAGTGCGCACTCTAGCTCCATTGAAAGATGAAAAACCACGTGTTTACATTTCTTGCAAGCCTGATCATATGCTGCATGAGCGTCTGCTCTACAGCTTGTAGGAGTGGGGCCATCGTATCATCAGTGATGGAACGCTGTAGACTTTTTCATGTCTACTTCACCTAGCTCACACCTTGCGACGTAAAGAAGGGCACAACTCAACTTCCGATACCGCGTCGTGGTGGTTGAACCCTCAGTGTGCATTCGCTCCGACGCCTTTATGCCTTCATCTACCAGTCGCAGGGAAGCGACACTGGTTTGGGTACGTCCGGGAGGTCGCAATGCCCGCTCATTGAAACGCTCAGTGCAAGGTCGATCAATGCATAGGGTGAGCACAACGCTTGATACACCTCCTGCTGCCATGGTGGACAAGAAGTTGGTCTTTGACATAAGATGGACCCTCTTTCTCGGAGATGCAGCTTCGAAGCCTCCCTCTCGATATTGTTAGGTCCCCAGAGATGCCTTCTCGCGCCGGGTTGAACAGCAACAGATTCTGGTGTGTCATTTGAGCCTTTTCTAGTAGGCTCACCGCTGTTCCCGCAGCTCTGCTTGGGTTTAAAATGATGGACTCCGAACACGCCCTTACATACTTGCATTATTGGCTGCTGGCAGACACTTTGCGTGGATCATGCAGTTGCAAATCTCCCTGACCTGGCTCGAGTCGGAACCAGGCAGCATGATGCAGCCGGAGAGCCCCTTGCAGACGTGTTGACCACCTAAAAGTTCTATCCCTCGCATGATTTGGCACCACCTCTTCATTCGCAGTGGTCATCCAAACTCTGCCCGTGTTCTTCTGGTCCTTCCGCACTCCCGGCTGATATTTCAACGCTGAAAGCCCAGAGGATTGATACTGGGTTTTGTTCTCTAGACCTCACCAGAACAACACACAGGCATTGTGGGCGCTGAGCAGCTTCGCATTTTCGACACCGTTCTCTCATGACGCCCTCTCTTCATCCCATTATTATATAGCAAGTACCAATTTCTTACTGTGCCGGGTCATACCGCGATCTGACGAGTCATGGACAGCCAAAGCCTGGATCCTGACGAGAAAATCGTTTTCCTAGCGCTCCGGAATGTTTTCAAGGGGCAAAATGCTGGAGTGCGCCACACCAAACCTATCCGTAAATTGATCCAGCAACACATGAAAGAAGACGCGGTGGCGGATCTAGTTCGTGGACACCATATCGATGCGTTATGCAATACTGCCCAAGCGTTGTTGTCCCAGGAAATATTCTCCTCCGCGATGAAAGCCAAGTCACGATTTCCGGAGTTATTTGATCTTGCGGCAACCCAGAATGCTGAAATAGGAGTTTCAGAAGCCGAGGCAGCCAAACACGAAGCCGATTCTGTGAAGATCGTGGGTGATGCCACTGAGTCTGAAGGCAAGTCGAGGACGATATCAGAAGAAGTATCATACTGAGAGAAATCCTAGCATATGAAAGTTCTCCAAGGAAGCCAAAGGGCAAGACTTTGAAGACACCTAGAGCCTTATAGCTGAAGTTTCGTCATTTTTTTCCCTTGGAGGTGCCGTTTCATGTCCAGCATAACCTCATGTGTCAATTACAAGGCTTATTAGAAGGTGCTTGTTACGATTTTGCCGTGCGGGTAATACCAGTTACTCTTCAGAGTCGTCACTGGGATTGCGCAGAAGCGGTGGAGCTGAATCGTTGGGTCGACGAGTTTATGAGAAACAAGTCCCTTCTTCCTAGCACGGAGCATGTCGCTGGTTCATCCGACAAGCTGCTTCGCTCGATCGCCAACATAAGACATACGGCTGTACATCGCGTTCGCATCAGTGTCAAGGCTGTACAACAATTCTTGCAAGATGCAGAGGTCCTAGCAGGGCTTTTCGGAAACAGCGCGTTCCTGTCGAAGATAAGCAAGCTCCGACGAGACGTCAAAAAAGTCATGGAAGAACTCGAGCTGAATAAACATGTTCTCCGTGCAAGACTCAGCGAGACTTTGCAGCGGATAGCGACCCAGCGCGCGGAGCTCGAGCGCCTTGAGGAAGATGCAATCGCCGAAATGAAGCGGGAGGATAAAGAGTATCAAGAACTTGCTGACATGGGTCTGAAGGAGATAATTGATCTTGCTGGGGCTCCTCTGTCAGCCACTCCAGAATCAGATCTCACGGCTGAGGAAAATGCCGTGAACGGCGTGTTGTTACTTCAAATACAAAATATTTTGTAGGATAACGGGATACGCTCTGGGTGAACACGGAGAACGAACGCCCTTTTTCTCAATAAAAACATGACTATGCTTCTGCCTATGCCTATCATTCATTGAGGGAAAATGTCTTCCAGAGTGACTTGAACCCTTTGCGCAGCTACGACTCCTAATGAAATTCTCATAGCGCGGAGGTCCACTTTGTACTCAATTGCTTAGTATCATTAAGAAGACAGTCTCCTATCTCCCCATACTGACCCTTGCAACAAGACTTCAGGGCTTCTGAACATAATTCACTTGCCCGAACGCCTTTCGTTTGGCTCTCTTCATTATAGTATTTGGGCGGTGATTTTTCCTGGGCACACCTTCTTAGACCCCTGTCTAAAGCGCTTAACTCTTGGGTGTCGAGGAACGAATTCCGGGTCACGCTTGAGTATTCGACCGCCCTCGTCTAGCGGGTCAGGGGTAGAGATCATGTCCAACACTGGGACAATCCTCTTGTAATCGCATTGTCTTGTTGACACGAGAGGAATTGGGATGTTTGCTGCTGGTGCGTCACGAGAGCCTTGGCACCGGGCTTGTAGTTCTCTCCAGGGCCGCCCATCATCGGCGAACGGCATAAGTATGTGGACAACCCGACGCTTCAGCCATATTTTAAAATTGAAGGAAAACAATAGTCAAGAGAATCTCGACTTCCGGAGAGCTGTCTGAGTGCCTATCAGAAAGTCACAGAGACCACGGGCCAATACTCTTGACCTATTCCAGGATGGCCAGGTCTTTCTTTCATTTGCTCAAAGGCCTCTCCACGTAGCTTCTATGTCCAAAGTCACAAAGCCTCATGTCAGCTGGCAGCTCGCAAGCCCGTTAGAGATCGTCAAGACAACGTGGTACGATGCGCGCCTTCTGCGTCCGGTTTTACGGCATGAGCGCGCGCTTGACTGGATTCTTTCACGCTTAGATGGCAAGCACGCCGGCCGCGACTCGCCGGACCGGACCTTGCTCGGCAGCACAGCCCGTACGCGCCGCACTTTTTGCCAATCAACAGACGATGGACTTGCGAGCGCAAGGTCAGGCTGACGCGCGATTATCTCGAGGCGGCGGCGATTGCTGGGCCGAAGGACATCGAAGCGATCACTACTGCGGTGCTGGCTCATCCCCCTAAGTGGAAAATTTGCATTGGCGACAGCAAGTTAAATGTGGAATTGAGAAGACTGGGGCGCCGGTAGGCGTATGCCTTCATGCAGCTTTCAGAGCAAGGTAACGCTGAAAACTTAATGCCAATAGAGCGAGAATAACGTTGCGAAAGCACCTCTGCTGCATGCATATTTCAATCCCAGCCCACCCGAAAAACCCCATCAAAAAGTTGGCCTGGCTGCAATGGAAAGTAGATGCATAGCACCGGCGAAAGTCATACCACCCCATCCTATCTCAGCCGTCCGACCTCAATCTCATCATAAAGCAGCTTCGCCACCCGCTCTATTCGTAAATGTTCTCCTCGGCAGCACCAGATTGGCAACGGGGAGAGCGGTGCAACTTCGAGCCCTTGTCATAAGGCGATCGAGCCTACCGTCTCGATATTCCCGTTGTAAATCACCGCTCTGGGCGAGGATTTCCGGCCTCGCTCGATCGATGAACCCTCTCTGATGTCGGTACGTCAATGCGGCAGCGTGAACGCGTCGAATTGGTCAGCGGAACAAAGCATGAGACCACTAAAGTATCGCTCCAAAGGGAGGGAGGAACAGCTTCCAGGCTACAGTCAAGCGTAGCGGAAATCTGCGCCCTGTGGTAGTGCCCTTTACATCGTGTCTCTACCAAGCAAAACTCAGAATGAGCTACCACTTGAGATTTTGGCTTTTCTCGCCGAAGCATTTCACTCGGTCTCGCGGCTTAATTTCCAACAACACTCGAAGGTCGCGAATGCTTCCTCTATAGCTGAATCCCAGAAACACTACTTCGGAACCTTTTGCGTGATGCTCTCTCATTGGAAGCGCGACCCGGGCTTATCAGGTTGGATCGCAGACATTTGTCAGTTAGCCGCAGCTCGATTTATTTGGCGGATGCCTCCAGAAAGTCATGAGTCCATATCTAGTCCGGCAATCGCATGAGTAGTGTTCATTGAGTTCCGCACCAATGTTCCCTTATCGGGTTCTAGTTTCGGGCCAACTCGCTATCTCGTGAAATGGTAGATACCTGTCCAGGGTAGCTAGTCTGCTCCAAATATGGCACGAGGGCAAAAAGTTGGTCAAGCATAGGAGACAGCACGGACAGCGCCCCGCTTGGCAGGCGCCGTCCCCTCCATTTTTTGCATTTCTTGGACATCGAGACTTAAAGCCAACAGTCGCAGACGCAACCCGCATACATTAACAAGATTCGCACTGCTCGTGCCTTCTTTATGGATGTCCATGAACTAAGAGATATGCGCGATTCTCGCACGACAACGCGAGCGCATTATCCAGCAGAAGACTAGCGGATCACGAACCCCCACGTCGGTCGGGCGGCTGGTATACGTAAGAGACGGTCAGGTTGTCAGGTGCAAGTCGCGAGGCCAACGAACAATCCTCAATCCCGCTTGGGCGACACAGTGGGCAATCTAACTCAGAGCCCCGGGGAGCCGGGGGGAACCCCCTGAGGACGTAGCTTGAGCGAGCATCTCTCGGCCGAGACGGCTGGGAACAGGGAAGCTGCACATGGGCAATTGATGACAGTGAATCGTGGTCATCGCCTTCTGCTCGAAGCAAGCACGCCAGCGAGGGAACTTTAGGGCCAGTTTTGGGGGCGATGTTGACGGGGATCAGACCGCGGTTGACGAGGGATCCGACGACCTGCGCGCCTGCCGTATGGGCCAGACGTCAAACTGTCTTCCTGTGACCAAGGACATACTAAAGCGACTCACGGCCGAGTCGCTTGAGGTTCTCGAAAATTAAGCGCTCAGTGGTCCATTCTCCTCAGCTTTGCCGCCAAGCGCCCTGGTGAGCACCAGCAAAGAAGGCGGACATGAAATTGAAAGAGTCCCAGCGAAAGGCATCCGATGACTGTGGTTCTCGAGGCCAAGAGGCATTCAACTGGGTTGAATGTCGAAATCAAGCGCGACCAATTTCGCAAACCGAATTCGGCCCTTGCATTACGGCAGAAGCTTGGGCCAAGTCCAGCTAGACCAAGTGGAATCGTTTGTGACCAAGCGAGCAGATCATCACGGAGGCGTCGCGTCCCAGCGTGGCTCGCGAAGCTCCTCTCGAGTTGCAACTGCAGCAAAGTGTTGGTCGTAGCTGGACAGTTGTCTGTGTTCTCATTCGTCACTGCCCGCCAGGTTCTCGGGTGCTTTGCATGGCAAACCTCACGCAAAGCAAACATCCCCCCCTCAGGCGAATAACAAGTCATGCTGCTTGACCAGCACGGCTTGCATGGCCGATTCGGTGACCTGCGCCCGTTTAAAACTCGTCATTGCGCGTCACACAAATTCACAGAGACGGCTGAGCAGGTCAGACGCGCCAAGGCAGTCTGGCCGCATTCCGATTGGCAGAAAACCAAATACAGCTCATGTGGCCTGTGGCTAAGGTACCCGAGGGAAGGTAGATGCCAAAATGTGTAGAGGGTCATCAAGCTCGGTGCCCCAGCTTGGTTTGCTCCATGATCCTTGAGATACAGCAAACATGGCAGCGGCCCCGATCGCTTCTTGATATTGCCAGCAAACTGATGCCGCACGGTCGTCGCTAGTCGCAAAAAGCTTAGGCTCTCAACTAACGGATTTGAAGGTCTGCTTGTGCCACTATCCGCAGCAAACCATCGAGGCTCGAGCCTGGTTGAATGCAGGGCCTTGACATAGCAAACATGACATGGCAGACATGGCAAACGTGGCGCCCGCCGGTAGTCAGCCACTGCAAGAGTAGTACACAGAGCGTGCCTTTCTCGAGATAAAAGCCAACCTAGGAAACAGATTCCCAAACCTTTTCGTGGGACCAGAAACTTGTTCGCAGCGATAACAAGACGAAGTGCAACATGTCTGCAATTGATACCGCCAACGTTGTTGCCATGGTCTGCTCTGTACTAGGTGCCTGTGTTTCACTAATGAGGCTGTACATTGACTGGAGAAGATTCCAACTACACATGTCGCGTAAGTGTCGCAAAATGGGGCTTGTCGAGGAGTATGGGCTAACACCCGCCAAGGAACGCAGCGGCCGGCCGAATAGCCGTGGGCCCGATCGCGCTGAGAGGTCAGGATACAGGGAAATGGAGGCCATTGAGTCAGAAGAAGGCCGCTTTCCTCCAAGGGCGATGAGTATGACCACAGCTTCCTTTCCAAGGACGATCAATGATGTTAGCAATGGAACAGCGTGAAGCAGTCAACCGATGGTTCGCGGCGTGACTGGGACGACATTCGGCGTCTTCGAATTAAAATTTGTTGCAATCGTGGCTCGCCTTTGACAGATGAAGAGCGCGAAATTTGTAGATGAAGGATTTGATGCAATGGTCTGCAGCGTGCGTGGTATGTTTCTTCTTGAAAGCAAAACGCAATGTGCAATTCGCAGCCAGATCTCAGAAGCGAGTGAATACAGTTCAGATGGTAATCTTGTTCGTTGGGTGACCCTTCCAGTACTCTCTGGGCCTAGTGCGGTGGCTCCCAGTATCACTGTCAGTTTGGCATGTCTTACTGTGTTCGACAGCTTCATTTGAGACAGCAAACGACTCGATGCCTCCGCAAAATGCCAAACCAACCTGTTCAGCCTCGCGGTCGGAACAAGCGCACCAACTAAGATCTCTCAAGTGCCGCCTCGGAGCCACCGTTTCACGACGAATCTTTTCGTTCCGGACGCACGACGACGAACTGCCCTCCGATCACCTCACATGGGCCAACAGCATACAGCCACAACTTCAATAACTTCCCGTTGTTACAAAGCGAGAGGCCAGTATATAGGGGCGTTTGTCAGCAGCGTCATCACGGTCAATGGCTGCGGTGTCGTTGTTTCCGCTGAAGATCCTGGTTGAAGAAGAGGTAATAGAAAAGTTAGCAGCTGGAGAAAGAACGCAGGTTTTGCAGAGGGCTGCTAATCTGGTTTGACATATTACTATGTCCCTGATAACTGGGCTGACCCGAGCTTTGGGTCAAGGGCGGAGTAGATGCCAGCGAGCTCGAGTTCCAGGATATCGCTGACGGCGCTATCGCCGTGCTCGTATACGTAACGAGAGATGTTGAGGGTGAAAGAATAGAGAACGAGGGCATCGTCGAGGTGAAAATAGAAGCGAAAGCAAATCCACAAGTGCACGATTGTTGCGGGGAGGCGTGCGACAATGCTGCAGATGAGAGGAGCGAAAGCGGCCCTGAATGGCGTGAAAATGTTACGAATTAATTTGCAACATTGCTCCGTGGAACTGGGAGCATGATCCGCCTTGGCTGAAAGGGGGTCTGCCTGGCCTTGCCTGGGCCGCGTCTGCAGCTGTATTCTTGTATGCCACCCCGTACCTGGCCATTTTATGCATCCATACTCTTGGCCGGAAGACCGGAGGCCAATCTGCCAAGCAAGTAAAGAGTGCCAAGATGCACCATGATGCCGCTGGCCGCACATCTGGCCCCTTTTTTAGATAGAGCCGGCATCTTCTCTGCCTACTGACTTAGCTGCCTCGAATGGCTCATCGCCAGGCTGGGATTGTCTGCCCTGCTAACCACGAGTGAGTATTACAATAATCCATGTCGGGGTCGTCGCTGGCATAGGACGGTGTGGCTTCAGCTTGCTGCATACTGTCAATGAGCCACCCTTCCCCAGAACCGCCGCCTTACCCGTGTTGCGCTAGCTAAGCGCTCTTCCCCGCCCATGCGGCATCATGTTCGCCTTCACAACTTTCGGCATTCAGGAAAATCGCGGCCCGGATTTCCTGGCTTATCAGTGTATAGTAGATATCAACGTAAAGGCCTTTGCAGCATTGTTGCATGACTTTCCGCAGCAACTACGCTAATCACACTGGGTAATCGCTACCAGGTGGCTACTCAATGCAGTTCGCTCCCCAGGGCTGTCCCGTACTGTGAGTCACACGTAAGATCTTCATCAAATCGGTTTCTTCTCCCGGCAAAGCGGGCAATCCTGGGCTGTCCACCGGCGTCGGCTGCGGGATAAGCGGAAGTCAAGTGACCCCACACTTTCAAGTCTATGCACCCTTATGTCCTTTGTCTACTATGTCTCATGAGCTTAGTACTATGCCGTCTAGATGACGTTCGGCTTAAACGGACACTTGTGTTCGTGATTCGCGGGCGTGTGTGGGTTAGTGATGCCATGACTGCCAGTCTGGTCCTACACTCTTCCATGTTGATCCATGTGTTCTGTAGTTCCACCCGCAATAATGATCCTTGAATCTCTGGAGTCGGGGAATGTTACCTAGCGGCAGAGACTGAGGTCATGACTCGACTGAGATCTATGCTTGTGTCCCTCATCCACGTCCTCCCCGTCACTCGTGAAGGGACGACCGCTCCCTGGTTGTGACAGGGCCTGCCGCCAAGCCGCTGCTTTATATATGCCCGACAGGCTGCTCGCTAGGTCCTAGCCTAGTAAGCGAGCAATTGGAAGCGACGCAAGGGGGTACATTAGCACGGCATGATGTAAAATTAGTTGCGGTAGAGACAGAACTGCGTATTGGTAGCGAAGGAGTATTGAACCCCCTCCTGGAAACATATATCAGCCGAAAGCCAGGGAACAAGGAAAAAACATGACCATGCTTGGTACAAGACGGAAGTCGGACCCAGCCAAGCCCGAGTCGCGTATTCACGTTCTTCCTGTGCTGGAGCCTCATCAGCCCGCTCAAGGCTTATAGCCCCAGACATTGTAGCCTTGCCACTCCCGCTTTAGATCCAAAATTTCACCTTGCGAGCCCCACTCGCTCTTCTCCGTAGTGACGATTTTTCGTTTCCAAAGAAATTTGTAGCCGCCGAAAGTCCTCTTTCCAAGGTTCACCTGTTTCTCTCGCCTGGAACTGCCCTGCACTTCTGGCCTTGAACTCCTGGGTGTTTTCTGAGAGGGACCAGCCTCAGGTTGAGGTTCAGGCGCAGCAGCACCATAGGCGTCATTCATTTCCAGTTCCTGGCCTTGGAAGTCCTCTGGATTGGTGCCGGTTTGATGGAAATCCTCCGTGTGCGAGGGACCACCGTCGTCCATGTTGTCTGGTTCGCACGGAATGGTTGGATTACAATCTTCCTGTCCCAACTCTCCCTCTTCCATCTGCGTGAAATGCTCCTGCTCGTACCGCTCATCCGCTTCGCGCTTTACGATACTTCCAAGTCGATGCCATTCGTACTGTCCAAATGAGGTTCGAATGTCGATGTAAGCGTCCTTATCTGCTCGGGTATAGCCACCGAATAGTGGTTCAAGACGGCGGGAAATGCTCTCAATCCTCCAAACACGGAACGTTGTCCCACCGTCGTGTGGCAATAAAGCTGACTCAAGCCATCACTCACCATCACCAACAATGACTTATTCTCCACGTCGTCTTCGGCTTTTTTGACTTCCCCCTTAGGAGCCCCCGGTCTCTTGTCTTCCCCTGTGACTACTTTGGTACACGACTGCCGTTGGGTGACATTTGCGACACGGTTCTGTCAAACTTCAGACCGCTTCGAGTGTCTGGGTAGTCTTCGCGACCGGTAAGAAAGCTTTGTGCCACTGGAAACATAATCTGGTTTTCGTAGTCCCAGTAGGCGTTGGTGCTGGCTTCGCGGTCATCGCTGTACACCTTGCCGTACTTTATCTGCCTCCCAACAGCTCCCAACAGCAACGTATTCAGTTTGAACGAAAACCATAGCAAGTAGCGGCAGTAAGAGTGTGTGGTAGACGGAGCTGATCAAACTGGAATGAAGAGCATGATTGTACTCATATATACAGTCATCTTCAGGCAGAAAACTCTCCTGTTTTCCTGTTTTCCTGTTTTCCTGTTTTCTTTCTTAGGCAACAGTGCACACAGCCGCTTTAGGGTCTGATCCATTCAGTCAGGCTGGTCACATTTTGGGGTGGCCCGATTCATCTTTGACACGGGTGGGACGGTACAAAGTAGGTTACCCATATAAATTTACACTGAGGATGTACCTGAATTGGTCAAAAAAATGGGCAGCCAGATTGAACGGATCAGACTAGTCAATTTTCTCCATCCAGGACGAATGTCTGCGTGATTGTTGGACCGCACACACTTTGTGATGCTCTCCCTTTTCACACGTCTTCTTAGACCAATATAGCTCTCTCACGTCATCACGCGGCAGAACAACACTTTCAACTGGAAAATAGTTCAACCCTCCCAATCATTCACCGAGTCAATCGACGGCAATGGAACAGTCTCAAGTAGGCATTGATATAGATATTTGCAAAGCTGTCGCTGAGAAGGTATGAGTGTAGCCCTAGACATCTTGAGCGGTGCGACCAGTGCCAAAGGTTAGTACCTAGGTGTGGATGAAGTCGACTTACACCGGCACACGGTCAAAGATCTCGAAAAGATAGATCCGGCATAGGAATTGCAGAGGCCCGCTCTGGCGATTGTGGTAGACATGACAAACTCCAAAGGCCATATACGCGTTTTTGACAGTGCATACAACCAAGTTGGTGTGGTTCAGGGGGAGATGAACAGGGGCTAGATGGTCATAGTGATCTGGAAGCCAGCGTGGCAGGCAGTATGTTTTCTTTGGTGAGGAAAGCTGCGACATCTACCACGCCTATGCTGAGAACATGATGTGATCTGACTCCGTCGAATATCGAATAACTTCTCTAGGACTACAACTGAACGTGAAAAATGGCCACTGCTTACTATCAGGGACCGTAATTTGCTGTTGAAGATCGGATTTTCTGCTGAGTGCTAGGCGTCGGAAAGTATCCTCGACGGATATCTTGTGGACCTTTCCCTTGAGTGGGGCTTTCCGCTGTCAATAAGTGCTAAGCCGCCTGGAGGGAGGGGTTCGACAGACCATTAGATACAGGTGGACCGATGCCGGGCCGAGTCGTGCCCACACTTGACTCGCCATCTTCCGGCGTCAAACGCCTGATTCGATGCGCCGTCGCTTGTTCGCTTGCCTCTTCAGTGTTGGTCAATCTACGTTTAGATTGGCCTGGCGCTTGACCGTGGAGGGCGTGGTCTAATACTGCTATGATTATGATGATGTCAGAGCGAATCCAGCCAGAGGGATGTGTGCCTACCATCTTCTACAAATGCTACCTCAGACTTCTTTCTGAATTCTTCATCGATAGTCCAAAATGTCCGGAGACCTCCCGTAATAAGTCTTTGATTTTCTTCTGCAATTCGTCATTGAACGACCCGAGCTGCCCGGTATCGTAGAGAGTGGTCGGTGCAAATGCGAAAGTGCACAGCAGAAATACGTCGAATCCGAGGTCGTTGTGAACTTTCGTGAGGAAGGCGCAGGCGCCCCACCGCTTCGACTGTGTCGATACTTTGTCGCTAGGCCCGCAACCGCCTTGAGGAAATAAACCAATGCCCAAGCGAAACCCCGCGTTGTGCTTCGCGCTGGGCGAGGCGTTGGTTTGAGAATGCTTTAGCACGTTTTAGCAGATTTTCGTATATTTCTCCATGTCAGCGGTTGGAATGGAAAACAGTGCTGACGAAACAGGCGGAAAAGCAGGAAAGCAAGGAACGAGAAAGCCAGAAATGAGAAGACACGAGATTTTGGATTATCAGCTATCCTCGGTTATTTTAGATTGCCAGTCCACATTCCGCACGTAAGACACGTGGCGTGGTAAAGCCCATTTGGATGATCCCCATTCCGCTCTGAGTGGACCATCAATCCCTCCGATATGTAATAATGGAATTTATGCATAGACTGCGACACCCCTTTAATACCATTTACAGTATCGATCTGAAAAAAATCACTAGGGTTGATTGCATTGCATACAGGTCCATCCCGGTCTAAGCGGGGCTCTAATTTGCACTTACCAATCATCACCGGTTGTTACATTTTCCCTCTATCCAGAGGCAGTGGTCAATCCAACAACTCTGGCCAGTGCGTCCAGGGCTGTAGAACCTTGCCCTATTACATGCACGTATGCTACCGCAGGGCGGAATGTAGACCCGAGACACTGAACACACGCTATTAAAGCTGTCCCGATGACGCGACCTTCACCGATCGGTCTTATTCCATGCATCCCTCAAACAACTCTCAACAGATGCGCATGCTAGGACTGAAATGAGATCCGTCTGTGTACCACGGCTATGCGGGCTTTGCCGTTTTGAACTCCAACTTGGTGATTCCATTGTTGCAGGCAAGTCCCACGCATACCCCACCTTTTAGTTTTTCTCACCCGGTATGCTGATCTCCCAGTGCGGCGATTCGATTGTGAAATATCTCGACCATATAAGTATAGCATCGAGGGTTTTACTGACAGCGCCCTGGGCAATGTGTACATCTAATGTCGCGGGAGATGCCATCATGACGAGCAGAGGGTTGGCTGTCATGTTGATTGCGTTAAGACCAAGTCTGACGGGATAATCACAAATATTCTCGAAGTGACCGCACCTGCATTTGAGCCCCCAGTACTCGCGGAAAAACGACGTATTTGCTGGTTCCAGTACCGTTTAGCCGGAATCCTTCAAACAGCGACTCGCCATATTCTTCATTGACCAAAGGAAGTTCATCATAATATCGCGGCTTGGGCCCTAGACCAAAGAGTTACCCGTCATCGCTTGGTCAGGGATTTTGCTTATAAAAGATGTGGAGAAGCAACGAACCTTGTTTCATCTACCAAGATCTCGGAGAAAGTTTACGTCAGACACACTGAATTTGAGGGTGTTCGATACATCGCCTCCTTGACGAATACACCCAGCGATAACAAGGATATTCTTCTGTTTGATCCGACCTTGCAGACAGCCATTGACAGCTTGTATGTTGCAAGCGATCATCTTGGGGTCCGGCGCCTGTTATTTGCCGACTCTTCAGAACAATGCATGATGGAACAAGAAGTGGGCCTTCGGTGGAAGGTAGTGACACTGGAAAGCCTCGGAAGCCTCATCCGGTCTCATGGCGATGTAAGTACTGACATACCGCAGTAAGTCTCAACAGGCTTGCTTACTGAAAGCATCAAGGGTTTGAAATTACGCGATCTTGCTGGTGATATGACGAAATTATCACGCGTCTCTTTGGGTCTTCCACAGCTATCGCCTATGTGTAATCGGTTTGAACCAATATGCAATGCAGTACCAAGCCATCGTATGTCGGTGCTATATTGCAATGATCCTCCGACCACAGGCTACTCACTCTGCTGGAACTGGGAGTTCATTATGCTGCATGCACACCGCGACGGAGAGATGCTCGACATTTATCAAACTTTCCGAACCATGGACGAAACTGCGCTTTGGCAATACATGCCGCTTCGTTCAAATGAAGTATTGACAGAAATTTGGAAGCTCAACGGTCCATTTAGAACCGCAATTGGTGTCCTGGTATGTCTTTCTGCATTTGTAAATCCTGCTGAGGTCTGCTCACACGTCATAGTTGGTAACAAGCCAGGGACGTTCAACGTTCTTAGCAGTGCAACCTGAGCCAAACTGGAGCCGGTCTGAATGGACTCTTCTTGAACTGCCTAGAAAGACTGGGGGCCGCATCTACATCGAGTCAACGACTTACGGTGTACGAAGACTAGGCTTTGAGACACCTCGACCTAAGGGTCGAGATCGACAACCAAGAGTTGAGTGGCCAACCTCGGCATATCCTGCCTTGCGCCACGGAGAGCACTATGCCTGGAACCGAGCCATGCTCAGTGACGTAGTTGAGGTCGTCTTGTGTCAAAGCCAGCATCGAGGAAGGGCCATCATCGTCGGACTTTTACTCCGCTACGCCAACGGGGACTCAGCTTGTGTTGGTCAAGTCAGACTCGATTGCTTGTACAAGCCAATAAGTGTTGACCCTGCTCGTAAGCTATGGCTGGGATTTCGGCTGACTGATGACGGACCTTGTGTGTCTAGTGCTATCTTGGCCCAAGAGCAGCCGATACTGCCAGATTGCTTGAGTTGGTTTGGGGTGGATTGGTGCAATGACCTGGAGTGGTGGTTTTCCAACAGACAGTGCCGGCTGTCCTACCAAGGGCGTCTTAGTCCCATGACAGACTAAATAAGGAAGAGTATTAGATGAGGATTGTCGGCAGGAAGGCATGGGAAATAAATTCAGTTTGTATTTGCTAGCTTTTCTAACCATCTCCAGCGAAATCTCTTTCTGAAACTTCTCAATAGTCTCATTGATTCCAACACCACAAGCTCTGCTATTATCTCATCATGCACGGCAAAGGTTTGACCACAATACATTGATCATCGATAGTGTTCTCCTGGACTCCAACCTCTCTCGAAGTGACCGAGTACGTATTTGGAGGATCTGAGCGTGAGTGTGAGTCAGATGCTCAGTCGGAAGCCTAACTAGACTTGTCCACGTGCAGGGTGTAGTGCTCGCATGAATTATAGGCCGGACGGTGTAAATGCGTTAGTTAAACGTCGGGGCTGGCCTCCGAGGGTTTTTGGCGTGTGGGGCTGCCAAAAATATCCTGCAAGTCAAGCCTATTAGCACAATATTTCAGGCTATTTGCCTGTGACCACGATACCATGGGCCTCCAGGCTGGCTTCACCTAACACGTAGCAAACTATTTACCCAGGCCTAGCCGAAGATTTCGCACGATATACCCTAGCGAATAGTTCACCAAACCAGTCCCTGTGTTGCAAGCTCCTCCTGTCAGTGGCCACAGTTCACCAGCAACTCGAACGGTTTTCCGGTAAAGCTACTCCTTCAGAAAAAAAGTATGGCACTTCGGAGCACTCTTCGTGGTCGCAGGGTCTCTTTGGTATTTGTAACGGTCAGCTATCCGACAGTACGGTCTGCTAACAGAAGCTTGGGATTGACACTAGTAAACCGTATGCCGTATCGTTGGTCTGGGTCGTAGGTCGTAGGCTGTAGTAGATCGGTCTCCAGCGACTAAGTTGATCAGTCTTAGGCTCAACAAGTAATTTCAAGTGAAGGTAAGCTGAGAGTATCCTGAGGATGAATACAGAAACTGATTGCCGAAGAGCTATAGATGTGGACGTAGTGATGACTGTGATGTGCTATGGAGAAGAACTGGCTAGATGCTACGGTCGCGTACTAAGGAACCTGCTCATCTCGCAAATTATTTGTGAGCTGGAGCTCGCCTTTGGCATTGCGCGTGAAGAGACGCATTTTGTGGACCGCCAGACGGCAGTCCTGGCAGGTGGCTGTGGGAGGGGGACGGTGCTTGCCTACGTCCAGTAGCTTGACGGATGAACGTTTTTGGCGGTTATGTGATAAAGCGACACGTCATGGCTTGCCTAGCGGAACCGCCCGACCAACACCTTTGGGCGACAGAAAACGTCTGTCGGGATATTGCAGGAGGTTTCTTTCGGGGTGAGGTCTATAGATGCCCCATGCATTAGATGTCAACACAGCCAGCCACAGTATGTCTTGTCCCTAAAGCTCTACTATATGGTGAGCGGAGGTGAAGGCTGCTGCTGCTGCAGTTGACCTTGGAGCGTGCATCGCCTCTTAGCTTTTCGTTCTTCACCGATCTCTGGAAACAAGGGAGAGGTGCTCCCCAACCGCCGCCTTGTCCTCCCTCGATGCCGCTCTTCCTCGTCTCCGGACCGATACCCCAGGGCGCCTGGAAGTGCATCATCATCATCGTCGTCGTCGTTGACTTGTTGCTGCTCATCATCACCACTCCAGCCAGGATTTCTCGCGCTATGCATTGGTGTCATCTGCTGACTGGGCGTCGGGCCTCGAGATCTCTTCCTAGGACTTGAGCTTCGAGAACCGCCCCCGCCAAACAAGTCGCCGCGCTGCTTCGGGTTCAAGTCGTGCGTCTTGGTGATCCAGTCCTCTGCGCCTCGTTCCACGAGGAAAATCTGCCGTGAAGTCCCTCGCAGTACGAAGCCCTTGGCTAGGCCAAAGACGGTGTATGCGAATCTTGCGAACAAATACTCGGGCGGGGGTGCTTCGTCCCCGCTATCATGGACGAGTTGGTTGTGGAACTTGGTTGTGGAATCGCGAAGCTGCCTGCTTGTCGAGAGAAAGTGGACGGCAAATGCGTGCTTCGTGCTGCTGGCATTGGTGCCACTGCCTGTAGCCAAGGCTGTTCTTGCTGCAACACGGACAGGCTTCGGCACAATAGCGAAGGCCCGACTGTCGAAATCCTTATGAACATCGGATCGCAACCGAATCTGGTTGCTTTTGGCGTTGATGGCCGGAAACGTCATGTTATCGTTCGCGTATGCACGCATCCCATTGCCGTTAAACCAGGTTGCGAAGCTCTGAGGAACGATGTGGGCATTATCGACTGTCGATGGCCCAGCGGCTGTGATGATGCAACGAGAAGCAGGCAGCAGCAGCTGTTTCTCCTGCTTTCGAGGCCTTTCCATCGTTTCAATCATGGAAGAAGAGGAAGTATGAGGTGATGGGATCCCTCGCACTTCAGACACTGACCTTGGCATGGACGCCCGTGGCTCCGGTAGACGCTGGTGAGGGAATCGCCAATTCGGGAAATTCGGAGTCACGGCTCATGGCTCGCGATGAACCTCGGGACTCACACTAGCCGCGCCAACCGCGATACCGGATTCAGGTGGTAATGACGGCGAGACCTGAAGGTAGTAGTCGCGCCGCGTCAACAGCCCCTCGGGCGAGACAGTGACGGGATCCGTGCCGGCACGATCGTAGCTGAGGTAGGAACTTTCAAATGCGTTACCAGCAAGTATCTGGCAAGCAGTAAGTGCTGTACCATGATGAACACCACAAATCGTCTTGTCGGCTTGCAATGGGCTGCTGCTGGTGGTCGGGGCAACCGTCTCTGCATCGGTCTCGTCACCCACGGTCGCAACGTCGAGGGGTGGCAGGAGGATCAGATCATTTTCACTCTGGATATATTCTGGGTGTCGAAAAGTGACATACGGCTCTAGACATTGTGGTGATGCTTGTCGTGGACTGCGTAATGGCTGGATTCGCATTTCGTCGTTTGATTATTTAGAGATGGGGGAAACACTCGCGTGGTATCTCGTGTCAAAAGGCCCGCTCGTCGAGCGGTCCAGCGTGTGCGTAAACCGGGTCACGCGCCCACGTCTGTGAAGAGCCACCCTTGCGAAGCGGCATTTCCCGAAGAGCGACCTTGAGTCAATCACATTCGCATGTAATTTCGCCCTGAGTATACCAGTCTTTGCTGGCTGCGCCGAATTCAAGCATGCCGCTTACTGTGTCGGCTTCTCTGGCCAAGACGGCGAAGGTGATTGTTTGGTCCGACGCGATGAAGCGATGTGCTCGGGAATATCCCCCAGAAACGTGGCGGGGAAGGACGTGCCGTCGATGAAGCAGGGCGGCTAGCGGGACGATGGTAAAGGTAGGCCGACCCTCCTGCATTCTTCAATGCATTCTTCAATGCCATGGTCAATTGAACAATTGACTCACTCGTTTCTAACTTTGGGTGGCGGATGCTCCCGTCATTTCTGGGACACAATCGCGTTCGAGCCGGGGCGGGGCGTTTGGGACATGGACGCTATTCTGAAGTAAGTCGAGGAGAACAGCAAGATTTTGAAGAAATAATGGTCGCTGTGTCTAGATACGGAAGCTGAGGCAGCAGCCACGTATCGGAGCTTCTTACACTGAGGCGCATGAATACCTCTTCGGAGCTCCGTGGCGTGGTTCTGTATGCAGTTTGCTGCATCATTTGACACCCGAAGAACCGACGAAGCAAAAACAGGGAGTTCAATCCAGGTAGCGAAGTGTCTTCCGGATCGTCTGGGATAGCAAATGTATCAAACTCGTATTCATTCAACCAACGGCGTCTACGCTTCAGCGTGTCTGTCTCGAGAAAGATGAGAAGACCCTCCTCTTTGCCCCAGCTGCTGTCAAGCATCCTTGGAACGCCTCAACGTTCTGGGAGCATCTCAAGCAGCTTATTCAAAGAGTTTCAGCAGTGTCATTATGCATAGGCGCTCAAACTTATCGACAATTATCTATCGCTATCGCGGAGAAGTATGTAGTAAGGGCTAGTGCCTCTAGCCGTAACGACGAGACCTGCGCTACGAGACGTAACGGTCGAATAAACCATGTCAGCTTGTTGTACTTGTAGATGACCTAATTACACAGCTCCGCAACCTTGCTATGCGAAGAATTGATGATATAGGTCACCTTTCAAGCGAGGCCATTTGGGGGCTAGTAGAACGGGGGCCCGTTCCGGTTGACAGCGGATCAACGACACGCAGCAAGGCACCCTCATTATTTCATGACATGCCAAGACAGAGCAGGATCACACTGTGACAGGTCACGTGCGCAGAACGGGATCGAAAACCCGCACGATCGATAGGATCGCTTCCGAGTGAAGCGGAAAATCCAACGACTCGAAGGGATCTATCACGATTAGATCGATCAAACGGGGAAGCAAGGAAGAGATACAAGATATATAAGGAACACTCATCAACTAGTCAGAATACTCTCTTCAGCTTTTCGATGATCTATCTAAGCCTTCAGTCCAAAACAGTGATTGGTGGTGATCTCCTGACGAGTCTAGTCATCCTTTGTCATTTGAAGACTCTTGCGAATCTCGTTTTCTATCCTTTGTTACTTTACTACTGATTGGCAGTGCATTGTCTTTGCACGAGGTCAAAGTTTACTTTTAAACCTTGCAGAGAAACTACGTTAAACATTTTATATTGCCCCCACTGGTAGTAGCACGCTTCGTTACACCCTCTTCCAGCGCTCTCGGATACAGCTTCTAAGGAGCGTTTCTTCAGGCTGGCGCCTCACCCGATAAGCCCCTCAACGATGTAGCAAGACGGGCGAGGTCTCTTCAGATCAAATCACGTTTCTCCAATCCTCAAGGGTCCAGTCTTGATGCTGGTGACATATTGGCAGCCGGTCTTGCTTTATACGAGCCGTTAGGCCCGACTTCCCTGTTGGTCCAGTGTTTCACAAAAAAATGTTTCAAAATCCGTGAGACGGTCGAAACTGACGATGAAAGACCTTACTTGCTAAGCTGAGCAGCTGGTTCAGCAGCGGTTTTTCCCTTCCAAGCGAACAAAATGGACTTTTTCAAGTGAAGGGTCTTGAAAAGCCGGCAATTTCGAACAGAGGTTCTGCCGGCACGAGGATCGTCTACAACGTGCTTTAAATCAACTAAGAAGGGACGAAATTGCCGGATTAAAGCCCGTAGCAACATTTTCGACATACGGAAATCTTATTGATGCCGAGGAAATTAGCTACTTCTCGTGTGGATTTCCTTACGCAAATGCGTTTCTCATAGATATTGTCGCATTGTGTCTTGTTTCTTATGACTGAAGAAAGCAAGTATTTTAAAAAAGAATGCAACTATATTACAAACATTATAGGAATACAGTTGAATTAATTCGCTTCTAGGAAAGTTTTCATTCTAGAGTATTTCTTTCCCCAAGACTTATGCATATTTTAGTCCCTGACTTATGGGGAAAGACAACATCTCTCGAATCACCTTATGGAGATTCTGGAGACCACAGAAGCAGGAAAGATCTTCGTTAGTTTAGAGGAGGGCGAAAGACTTCGTGGCACGCTTGATAGGGCCCATGAGGAAGTGAAGCGCAGGGCACTGTTGAATGCCGATGTAATTGGCGCGACAACAACTGGGCTTGCCAAAGAGGCTGAGATGCTCCGAAAACTGAGATCCAAGGTTGTCATAAGTGAAGAAGCTGGAGCGGTCCTGGAGGCGCATATTATTTCCGCCATGATGCCCGGTATTGAGCATTCATCCAGATTGGCGACCATCAGCAGCTTCGGCCGCATTTTTACAACTTTCAGTTAAGCCTCGAGTCGGACACCGGGTTGCCGTATCAGTTGGATCGAAGCCGATTTGAGAGGCTCGTTGTTGGTCAGCACGGACTGTCCAACCTCCCGGTGGCTCAGTTAAATGTTAAGCGTCGAATGCGCCCAGAGATCTCCAGGCTTATCCAATCAATCTATCCGAGTCTCCGAGATCACAACACGGTTATGACCCCGCCGGATGCCGTAGGGTTCAAGGAGAGTGTTTTTTGGCTTGAACATAAGATTCCAGAGGACGGTACAAACGACAATGATCGCGTGAAATCTCACAGCAACGACTGGGAAGTTGAGATGACCAAAGCACTGGCCAGGCATCTTGTTCGTCAAGGCGACCATAAGGGATCTGACATTGCGGTTCCAACTCCGTATTCTGGCCAGCTTCAGAAAGTACGCATCGCTCTTAACCGCGAGTTTGAGGTATCGATCAGTGACCGGGACGCGGAAACATCGGCAGCCGATGGATTTGAGCCACAAGAGTAGGATGCGGCACCATCTGGTCTTCAGAAATGCACGTTATCCGAATCTCTTCGTCTTGCCACAGTCGACAATTTCCAGGGAGAAGAGGCCAAGGTGATCATTGTATCGCTTGTAAGGAGTAACGATGGCGGCAAAGTCGGATTCCTTCGTACAGAAAATCGCATCAACGTACTTCTCAGTCGTGCACAGCATGGCATGTACCTCATCGGGAACTCTACCACATATTCGAAGATCCCAATGTGGGCAAATGTCCAGCGCCTGCTTACGGAGATGGGTTCAATCGGCGAGTTCATTGCCTTGTGTTGCCCGCGGCACCCAGATACTCCCATGCGATGCTCGGAGCCAGACGACTTTCTCAAGCGCAGTCCCGAGGGCGGTTGCGACCGACCGTGCGATCTGCGACTCGAGCGGTGCGGGCATCGATGTCTTGCTAAGTGCCACTCCAGTGCGATGCACGACATCTTCAATTGCCCACGCCCGTGCCCCCGACGGCGGACAGCTTGCGAGCATACTTGTCCTAAAACTTGTGGCGACGATTGCGGACCCTGTCAGGTCCTCGTAGATGAGGTGGCTCTTCCGTGCGGGCATCAACGGGACTGCGTTCCTTGTTGGCGGGCCCTGGAGCCTGCTCGGATTCCTTGCAAAGCATTTGTGCGAAAAAAAGTGCAGTTTTGCGGCCACGAGCTAGAAGTCGCCTGCTCGATTGAAGTTGATGTACAAGGCTTCCGTTGCCGCCAGCCGTGCTCCCACATTTTGAATTGTGGCCATGTATGCTCGGGTACTTGCTCCAGATGTAATTCTCGGGAAGCTGAAAGCAAAGAAGGCCATCAAACGTGCATTAGGATCTGTGGCAGAACAGGAAACACTTGCAATCATCTTTGCAATGAGCCATGCCACAATGACGATCCTTGTCCACCTTGTGACCTGGAGTGCGAGGTAAGTATGATCTTTCAGCGTGCAGCCACTTATGAGAAGCTGACTTTTTGTTGTCTCCCAGGTTCGCTGCGCTCACACCCGGTGTCCGCATCCCTGTGCAGAGCCTTGTGCACTTTGCATCGAGAGGTGTACTTGGTCATGCGAGCATCAAGGGAGTTGTCTATGCCTTGTGCTGCCCCTTGTGATCGACTGCCATGCAACAAGCGATGTCCTCAGTCCCTAAAATGTGGTCATCAATGTCCGAGCATCTGTGAAGAGCTGTGCGCAGAAAATTGTTGTCAGCTGTGCGGCTCCAAAGGTGACATTCGAGTGGATCTCCTCGAGATGAAGACTTATAGCGAGGTTGACCTTGACGAGACACCTATATTGGCACTCGCGTGTGGTCACTTCTTCACGGTTGAGTCCCTGGACGGTCTGGTAGGGCTGAGTAGCGTGTACAACCTCGACAAACAAGGCAATTTCACCAGTCTTGCGGATTGGCCACGGATGATAGCTATGCCGCGGTGCCCGGATTGCAAAAAGGTAATCAAGCAGCACGATACGCGTCGATACAATCGTGTAGTCAACATTGCCGTCATGAACGAGACATCTTAGAGGTTCATCGTTAAGGGGCAGGTCAATCTGCAGAACCTGAACAGTCTTGTGGATAAGGCTGCAGAACAGCTATGCATGAAGGGAACTTCACTATCCGCAGAAACCCTAGAGGAAGACTTAAAGCGACGGCATGCACAACTCATAAAGCTTTCAAGACAAGCAAGCCGATTCTGCGACTTCATGGGAGTCGAACAACAGCCGTCGCGAAAGCTCTTCGACGCTGTCCTTACTGCAAAGGCTCAGAATCCTTTTGATACTCAGCTTGCGAACTTGAGGCTTAGAGATCAACCTATGCAGGTACCCAAGCCAGATCACATGGTGATATTCAGTGGAGAGCTTCTGTGTTTCAGGATTCAAGAGATCATAATTCAAGACCGAATTTAAGTCCTGTCAAAGGCCGATTCCAGAGTTGCGCAGCCAGCGCAAGACTTGACAAGTTCTGTCAAGGCTTTCCAGAAGAAATACGACTCTTTCGTAGTACGGACTGCAAACCAGCGTCTGCCCCGGCTTGCTGTCACTGCCAGTCTTGCATACGCTCGAGTTATCAAAGGATTGCAGGCTGTGGTGAAGAATTCGCCCGACGATGAAATATGTGGGAAGACCATTGTAAACAAGGCCCAAGTGTTGCTGGAGGCGGCAGAGGAGATGTGTCAGGCGAGCTTCCAGGGATCGAAGGAGCTCATGTTTGACGTTGGGAAGATGGTGCAGCTCCTGTGAGACCTTTGGTATGAAACCATCACGTCAGACGAGCTTGATGCGATCAAGGCGGCAATGTTGAGCGGTCGTGATGGTATCGCCACTCATTCAGGACATTGGTACCAGTGCCAGAACGGCCATCCGGTGAGGCTGTACCTTCCCTCACTCGTTATTCTGCTCCATACTCACAGTTCTATAGCTCGCGATTGCGCAATGCGGTATGCCTATGGAAAGGGCTAGGTGCCCGGAGTGCGGTGCGCAAATCGGGGGTCAACAACACGTAATGGTGGCGGGTCCAAGCCGAGCAGAACACTTCGAGACGTGAAATATGAGGTTCCCTTGGGATTTGGCTCCTGGCTCAACGGATTTGCGCTCGCAAGGCGTCTTTTGCACATTGGTCGTCACGGGTGAAAGGCCCACTGAGCATGCAACGTCGATCACGTATCTGAAGAGATTGTCGAGTAAAGCAGTTGCAGTGCTTCAATGCAAAGCATGACTGGCGCGCGCTCTTCTGCGAATTGTCACACACATGGGTCGTAAGATCTCAAAGAACAACACCATTGCACAAATGAAAGGATCGTTTGATTTTTTTCAACTTAGGAGAAGTAGTAGTAGGCCCAAATTTGCGCGGTTCTTTCGTCGGGAGGGTTTTGGCGATGCCCTCCATTAGTGGTGTCCTCTGCCACTGAGTCGGTGACGGATTGGGCTTAGGCCTAGCCTACAGTTGCTGTGCGAGCGACGCGCGCGGGTCGCCGCTCACTATGGCATGAAGGCCAATCAAATGTTCTTGCTCGACCGCGTGGCGGGGAGGGAATAACAGGTAACCCGATCCGACTTTTGACCTAAGCCAACCAACTTAGTCGACCTGACTTTTGACCTGAGCTGACTATATATATTAAATATATATTAACGCTTAATCCTAGCCCTAACCCTACTCTTAGCCTATTCTTTTATAATAAAAGCTTATTTCATGATTTCTACGATTTTTTTTTCTTTTCTAAAATCCATGGTCAAGTTATCTTAAAACAATGGTCGGCTGATGTGTTCTTGATGTTCGGCAGAGGCTAAAAGTCGGGTCGAGTCACAATTTGAGGAGGTGGGGGGGATGCCTCAGCCACTAGCTCCAGAAAACACCGCGTCCATTTCTTCACTTTGTACTTGAATGCCCAAAGCAGTGTCACGAGCTTCTGCCGAAATGTCCAACAGCCCCCCCGATTATAAAAAGCTCTTTGAGCTGGAAAAAAAGAGGCGCAAGGAGGCAGAGGACCAGCAGAGACGTGCAGAGGACCAGCAGCGACGCGCAGAGGACCAGCAGAGACGCGCAGAGGACCAGCAGAGACGCATACAGGAACAAGCAACGCGCGACAGAGATCAACTTCAACCTAATACATTCGTGGAGCTTCAGCTCCAGTGCCACAGGCTTTTTTCGCTAGCGCTGAGAGCCGGTAAGCCAGCTAACTCGACCACCGGGTCGATACCACTGCCAAAAAAAAAATACTGTCCGACGCGGATCGAACCCTGGGTAGACTGTTCTGCTCTGCATCAGCAAATCTATGACTCCGTTCGCCGCTACCTACAGCCAAAAAAAAAGAATCCACCACGCCTGTTCTCGTCCCAGGTTGAATTGGAAGGACTGTCTCGACGAATCACACGCTATCCCATTAGCAGTGAACAAGGACTCGAGATGTACGAGCGATTTGCCGTGGACCACCATGCCGGGGATATTATCGCCGAGCTGTGCAACATACCCGCTGCTCGCGAAGAACTCGGACTGAGAGGAGGGGTTCGGTTCGATAATCATGAAAATTCCTTGGAGACGAGTCAACCTGCTGAATGTGTCTCAACCACAGCAAGTCAGCCATCCTGCATCCAACGACCAAGACCGGACAGTTTCTGCATCAATGTTATCGACGACACAACGGATGTCCTCCTTACTTCGGGTGAATACAAGCCACCGCACAAACTCCCTACAACAATGATCCGTCTGGGACTGAGGCCGATGGACCTATGGGACGAAATGGTTGGAAACAAAAAGATCCCTAAAGATGAGACAGAAAAGCTCAGATGGCGGGCCGAGCGGAATGTCTCCTCCGCCCTTGTACAGCAGTACCACGTGATGATACAAGAGGGCCTGGAGGTTTCTTTCGTAACAAATGGGTTCTGTGATATCCACTTGAGGATCCCGTATAATAACCCCTCCACTCTATACTATCGTCTATACGACCCGATAAAGGAAGTAGATCCAAAGGATGACATGTTGCCGGAGCCGAAGACAGCCGTCGCCAGAAGACTGTGTCTCTACCTATTGAGCTATGGCTGTCCCCTACGCAGTCAAGAGTGGCGAGCCGCCGCACGAAAGCAACTCTCTACTTGGCTGACAAGCTTCGACCACATGCCGCCTCAGATCCCAAAGGCTGAGCCGGCCAAGGCTGTTCTTCGCTCCGACAGCCCCGAGCCCAATCATGACAGCCCAGACCGCAATTCAGAATACCAGCCATCCTCGCCTCCCGAAAGTGAATCGCCAACGGCCAAAGGTAGACGGGTGTCAACGAGATCCCAGACTTGCCGTGCATCACAAGAAGCTCGGCAGGAGCGTGCAGAATCGTCGGATTCGTCAGCATCAGATCCAGGCCCTGCTGCGGCGCAGCGCAAGCGTGGAATCAGTCAGGTCTCTCCACCTTCATCACCAGCGTCACAGCCACGAAATTCTCAGGGTCATCAAGACAATCCCGCTGGACAACACGACGCCGAATTCTGTACCCTACGTTGTCTGAGCGGTCTGTGGCATAAGGGCGTTATTGATGATGGATGTCCAAACGCAAGGCTTCATCGACAAGATGAAAAGCAGCAGACACATTCCGTTACCGCAGAGCAGCTGCTGAGCTTACTGGAGAAGCAACTGGACCGTGACCTCGACCGAAACTGCACGCCATTTGGGCGATGCGGGGCATCTGGCGCGCCTTTCAAGTTGACATGCTCTACTTACGGCTACACTGTGGTTGGAAAGGGGACGACAACAGATTGGTGGCCAGTAGTTTCGCGTGAGGCAGACGCTTACCGGGTCTTACAAAAAGCCCAGGCCTCTGCAGTGCCTGTTTTTCTTGGGACAATCGCCGTGTCGAGAGGCTATTTTCTCCACAGGGCTGGAGAAATCCGCCACATGTTGGTCATGGGCTGGGGAGGTGAGAGCCCAAAAGACATGGAGGATTCCAAAATCTGGACGGAACTCGAGCGATCAGAAAGGGAGATTCGCCGGCTGGGTGTCATACACGAAGACCTTCGGCGCGAGAACGTCCTATGGAACAGCGAGCTCCGTCGGGTCTTAATCGTCGACTTTCACGAATCCAGAATAGTTTCTCACCGTATCGTTCAATCAAAACGCCGGGTAAAGAGACGCTCTGCCGATGCGGGAGGCAGTGTCGAGATACAAGAACCAAAGCGAATGCGAATGTTGTAATTGCTTGTCTTGACATGGCCGGTGTAGAGCTCTAGTCATATGGCTTGCGGCGTTAAGTCAATGTTATGAGATCGGCTCCGCCAACTACTGGTAAGGGTAATGTAGAACGTTAATCGTAGGTTTTCTATAAGGGCTATGGTTAGGCTTTGACTAGTGCAAGGCAACGCGCTATAATGAGAAGTGAAATAACAATGAATAAGGTAAATGGCGTAAGGGTCTGTAATGGAGTCTATCATTTATGCCGGGAACAGCCTCCTCTAGTCTAAACAAACTTCGAAATAAGCAACATTGAGAGCGACGAAAGGTAGTTTTCTTCGGACATTAAGGACGTATGGGGAGGAAAGGGTGACCGATCCCGTTATGCCTTTTACAACAACGAAACAAATAATATTGGGAGCGACGGGAGGCGAGATAATAAAGGCAATCGGACGGTCGGGCTGCTTCGATCCATTTTATCGTGCTACTCGGCGGGCTGGCCTCGGGCTTCGAAGATGAGGCCGCGCCCCTCTTGTTAGCCAGAGCACTTATCTTAGCTCTTAAGTGATCGTACCAAGCCTTCGGTCTAATACGCAGATCGGGAGTAACCTCCTGTCGACTTTGTTCATCTGTGGAGTCTTTCGTGTTCGTTTCGGCGATACTTTCACGATACTTGTCGTGTAGTGCATCGCGTTGCACTGTTGGAGACCTGCCTTGATGCTTACAGCCATTTCAGAATCGGTCGCAGCCCGCTTCCTTGAGCGAGAATCTCTAGAAAGAAAGACAACATGGGTTCTTACTTTCGAATCACTATACAAGCCACTATACAAACCACCTCACAAGCGTCTGAGTGCGCGTGCCGCCACCCTACAACTAACCGACATCTGCGCAGTCGGCTTGACCCATCCTATGCTAAGTCGGATGGGGAATATTCGGATCCTCCAATGTTATCCTGCCTTCCCTCCTCACTCCCCTAAACTCAACCCACCGGAAAGATTGCTGCGGCCTTCCGTTGTCTGTGATCGAGACGAACATGCGCCCAGCGAGGCAGGACGGGATGACTATTCATGAATTTGTCATCACAGTAGTCTGTACGGTCCTCAACATCGCTGTCGTCATCTGTAGGGTTCGATGTATCATCGTCTGATTTCAATTCTATCTCCCGCAAAGTTCACAAATTAGCGGAGAGGCGGAGATATAGGCACTAGCATGACATTTTGCCGGAAATCCGATAGTCATTTTCACCCAAGTTCAATAGCATTGGCCGCCATCGTCGTCGGGTTCAATACCGAAAGGGCGGCAGCTTACTCAGCGGAGAAGAGGACATAGGTTTTGGCCTGATGGTCGGCGGGTGCTATGCGGCCTCAGGGAGTCGAAGGACTGCGTGGCTGCTTCAGCATCAGTCGGAATCTGGTAGTGCCGGCAAGCGTCTGTAAGTTTATGGCGATCGGGCAGCTGAGGCGCAGAAAAAAGCGAGATCGGCTTCCTCGGGAGAAAGAAGAATTTTCGCGGACATTATTGATTGAGAACTGCGTTTCTGCGTGCTGGCCGCGTCTCAAGAGAATATGCGCACAACGTAAAGCCTCGGGCGCTATTGGAAGTACAGTGGCACAGGTAATTTCGGCCCGGAAAAAAAGCCCGTTCGAGGTATATCAATAAGCCTGATTTTGGTGAGATTACGCAGTGCCGATGGGCGCCTTTTCGCGACATTCCTCGAGTGTTTACCCATCTCCATTCAGCGACTCATGCCGGTCTTCAGTCACGATGGGTCTCCGATTCTTCGAGATATTGTTTCTGCCCTTGAGTACCACGAGCGTCAGGGAGTTGCTCATAACGACGTCAGACCTGCAAACATTGCCTTTTCCCGGGAACGCTGTGCCATCTTATTTGACTTGTGCATGGCGTCTCCGCTTGCAGACGGCACCTGGTGCTACTTGGACTCTCATACCCCCAGAACACACAACGACAGACGCTCGCGGGGCCACTGACAATGTTAAGGCCTTGGAATGACAATACCATTCGCAACGGCTCGAATCGAGATGCCGCCCAAAGCGCGAGGTCCTCATAATCTTGTCTATCCGCTCGATCCCTCCACGAACGTGTAATTTGAACTCTGGTTCCATGCCATTCGCGGCGCCAAAGAGCGTCTCATGACTCATGATAGCGTCGGAAACGCCATCATCATGGCCTTGGAGAAAAAGCCGTCTCAACGAGCGACTGCTGTCCAGATCCATGGCCTGCTTAAAGGAGCTTCTGTACGACAGCAGCGAGGGCTGATAAAAATCGCGAATGGAAGCATGAGCACGCTATGATCTTGCCAGAAATGGCGAACCGGAGGCTACTTGCAACGTGGAGACCCTGCTAGTGTTGATTCCGTTTGGAAACATGACTAAACAAGGTATCGACCTCTACCTGTTTCTTTGCTGTCGTCGTAACGATTGCGTCAGAGCATCTCAAGAGTCTTTTCGGCAAACTGCAGAGATAGATTTACGGAAGGCTAGGTACCTTTACGCCCGAGACTTCTCCGTGGGAAAGAAATGGGGGGACTATGATCTGCCATAGTTTACACGGACGATTTCTGTGCGTCTGCTGTGACTGATTTTCTGGCATGAGTTCCTGGCTCGACAAGTAAAAGTCATCCGTTCTTATACAGTCTGCCAGGAGCAGTTACTTGATCGTCAAGCACGGGATGGAGTCAAAAGGTCTTGGGCGACCCAGAACCCGAAGGGCTGCTTGAGGAACCTGAGGCATTCGCCCTTCTCCATTTCTTATCGCGGGCTGCTCTTTCAATCACAGACAGCTAACGCAGACAGCTAGAATGGGCTAGCCTACGTCCTTGACTGGATGAAAAAGCTTTCACAACAAAAGTTAAGCAGAGAAATCTCAGTTTGGAGGTGGCAGCCTCCAGCGTTCATCATCCCTTCTATCTGCCCTAGCCAAGTATTGATAAACGCACGCGAGAGAGCAAAGTATTGTTTAATGGAAATGTGCAGATTTAGAGACCTTGATTTGGAGTATTGAGGAGGACCGCAGCCGCCCCGGCGCTTTCCCTCGGCATTACAAAAATCATGCTTTAAAATACAAAATACAGGAACACTGCGACATTGCCCCGAAGTTCTAGCACGGAGAAATGTTTCTCTTACTGCGAACCGCGTAGGTCAATTTGTCGATGGTCACCCACGGAAGCTCAGCGCAGGAAAATTAGTAAAACTCGCGGATCCATGCTTCCTTCACATTCGGAGTGCTTGGAGTGTTCAAGACAAGATTGCTTTTGGCTTCCTGGCCTCATCCATTCACATCGTGAACATAATTGTTGTGTCCTCTCGAAGCTCGGACAATGTTGCTGATGTTCAGAACGATGGTTTTCGTAAGCGGATGGTCTGGGCCCAGCGATTTCACATGACCTGCTAACGCCTGACTACACAAATTCTCAGCTTGCTGTAGCCGGCCTTCGTCAGCATGCACAAGGCCAATATTATTCAATGTGTTTAGTGTGAAAGGATGATTCATGCCCAAAAGCCTTTTCTGTCCGTCGAAAGCGAGCTTATATTGGCGTTTCGCGGCCGCATAGTCCCCCGTCGACGCATATAGAACGCCCAGGTCGTTGATAGCGTTGAGAGTGGACGCATGATCATGACCGTAGTGCTTCAATTTGCATTCTAATGCTTTTTCCAGAAGCATCTTCGCTGTGGAAAACAATTTGAGTTCAACATATAAATTCGCACAATCGTTCCAAGTATCTAAAATCAACGAAATCGTGCTGTCGCGAAGGCCATCCAGAATGTGCAGTGCGCCCCGGTTGCGTGAAGCTGCGGTGAAATGCTCGCAGCTTTCCATCGCCTGGTGGTATATCTTCTTAGCCTCGGGCAAGCGGTTTTGGTGAACATACACGTTGCCGAGTCTCCGCGCGATGCTGATTGTGGTCTCGTCGTTCATTTCAAATCCGGAAAGCGTAGTCAGGATGTGAGAGTATATAGCTTTCGCGTCTTCGAGATGACCTTGATCCGAAAGTAAATCTGCTATTCGGATGAGGGAGTGACGAATGCAAGGGTTCCTGAAATTGCTCTGTCCGTCTGTATTGAGCCAAACCAGACACCTGTTCGCGTGTGGCACGATGCGTTTTTGCTTCACCCAAAATCCCGGCTCCGTATTGCCAGGGATGGCCCGTCCTACCGCTATTATTGCCGCCCTCCAATAATGACCCATTTCGTGGGTAGGGCGCAACTGAGAAATGTATCTGTGAACGACTGGATGAAGACTGTATGAGACGCAGTCGTCTTCGGCCTTCTCCGTGGCAAAAGAATGACGCAACAATGGTTCCATGACTTTCATGAACCCAGTCTCAGTGGCAGACAATCTTGCTAGCCACATTGGGGGGTCAATCTCCGTTTCGCAACTCAGCGCGCTGTCCTGCAGAAAGTCGAACCACAAATCTGCAGGATCTAGGCACGACCAAAGGAGAAGCAATCTTTTCGTATTCGCGTTCTCTGCCTTAATCGAGTTGTATGAGGATGTCCATGGCGTATAGACGGTTTGAAGGGGATAGTGCAGGTTGGGTGGACCTGATCTATCGAAGTGCGTCATCAAGTCTCGCCAATGGTCAGTGTAAAGTTTGATGTATAAGGAAATGGAACATCCGGTCTCCACCATATACGTTGCTGCTTGTGCTATAGCCAGAGGCAAGCCATCTGTAATAGCCAGAAGATGGGAGCAGTCTGACACTGTCAGACTATCAGCACACGTTCAAGTGGCTGTCGAGGTGAAGTTGGGGCACCGACTCATCTGTTGAGAAACATGGGCACCTAGCCAGCGTTCAAATATGGCCAGGCTCGAGGCAGAATCCACCTTTTTGAGGCATTTACCAGGACCCAGCCGAGACAAGTACGGCAATTTCGTGGTGATGAGAATCGATCCGTGGTTTCGAGGAAGGTAAGCCTGGATAAAAGTTGCCTGGTGATCATCAAAGTGGGGCATCTTTCCGCCCACGTTGTCCAGCACCAGTAACCAGTCGCAATTGTCACGAAGCCAAAAGAGGGCCATATTGACTTGGGTTGCTACGTCAGGAACGTGCTCACCCGAAGCACCACCCTGCTCAGTCCAGATCTTCAGTCCGTACCGAGCAAGGCTTCTCTGCAATTCAGACTCCGACCCTGCATCCAACCACAAGACGGCGCTGAAGTCTGTACGATGCTGCCGTGCAAAAGAGGCCGCGACCTGCGTCTTGCCTATACCACCGAGGCCGTAAAGAACAAAGAATTTCAGGTCGACTTGAAGAGCGGAAGGGAGGAGGTATTTTTCAAGCTCGGCTGTGTCGCGTGGTCGATTGACGAAATTATGACCCACTGGCACCCTAGACCAGAAATTTTCTTCCGGAACAAACATCGCTAATGATGCAACCGTCAGTATACAGGAGTCCGAAATCATCAGCTCGTCCCGTTGCTCACCAGTCGTCACAGAAGAAACGCGATAAGTTTCTCTCTTTGATGGCTTAAACGTAGCCTTCAGAGGGCTTTCATAAAGCGCGATCTCATTCTTTGAGGTCAATTGTACGTCGGGGGAAATTCGAGTTCTGTGTCATCTCAAATCTACAGGTTTTCGTGTTATGCAATTGACTATATGCAGGATCATGGTGTGGGGCATGGGTAGAATCAGGCAGCTTCTGGCGCGGACGAACAGCGCCATTTTTGGCCTTCGGTGCGGGTCGACTAGAAGAAACACATCGCCGCTCGTCATGGAACTACCTGATTCACGCAAGTCAAACCCGCTTTGGCAGAATACTGGGTGGAGGTATGCGATGCGCCGGCCTTAGGCCCTCGGGCATTTTCATAAAACATGAGTGCCATTTCGCGGTGCGACAACAAGCACTAACAGCGCCCCTGCGCCGAAAACAGGAGAAGTGGACGTCTTGAAAAGACGCCAAGACGCCAAGACGTCAAGACGCCAAGACGTCAGGACGCCAAGAGCTCATTCGGAACCGATGTCTTTCCGCAATCTGCAATTCTTGGCGGCATTAATTATGATCCGCCGACCACTCACAGGCCTCAATGAGCAGGCGATATGCTGGTGTATTTTTCAATCAGACAGATCATAGCGCGACAATCACACTTGCAACGGACGGCATGAGTGATGGGAGCACTTATATATGAGATGTTTGGACATGCCTCGATGATGCAGGAAGGCGTGGACAACAACTGATCTCTCGAAGCACACAAACGAGTAATCATATGGCCTCATGAATCTGCGCCCTTGTTACGTGGTGCACTGAAAGGTCGGCAAATAAACCCTGAAAGTCGCGAATTTGCCTCGGTGTTGCGGGTTACAACACGACTCAGCATCCTGTCTGGCAGAATCCGTATCTTTTCAGCAACGTCCCCATTGCTTCCATGTGCACAGCTCATCGTTCGCGAATCATCTGCTCCGGAAATCGATGATGCCTTTCGGAGTGTGCTAACATATTCAGCCAGACCCGACCACGTTATCACAGAGCGGGTTCAGCCCATCATTTCGCGGTTTCCATTCACGCGACATGCCTGCAATTTCGTCCGGAACAACTGTGCTATGCCCGCAGGCGGTGGATCCCGAGAGCTCAGCAGTTTTATTCAGAATCTGAAGAGTTCACAGCCGATCAGATGGCCGTCGACGTGTTTGACGTTGGCGAAGTGGAAGAAGCGTTTTCTATCTGAACAGCGCCTGAAACGTACTCCAAGAAGAAGAAGGAAAAGAGGAGGAATCAATGGCGAACGAGTAGTTTGTCCATCATGTGCCATTAAATTACAAAAATGACAACTGCCTCAGCAGTCAAAATCGGCACATTATTGAGCCTCTTTCTGCGTTCACAGCTTCATTGGTCGCATTTTGGAGTTTGGAGCGCTCCCTGTTCGCTCTGAACTCGCAGACAGAATATGGCTCGCAGCCAGGCCGTGCCAAGGGCCTCGGGAACTGTGGAAAAACGACTGCTGAGACATCATATCGTTCGCCATTCAACACCCAGTCATACAAAGCCTTCCAGCGAACAGATTCTCCCTTGGGTTCACAGTCGTTTAGATATCGTACGGTTTGTCCAGCGGCCATCCGCCAATGGATGCCCATGGCACAAGTTACTCTACATGAGTGCGCAACCGTGAACAGCCACCGTACTAAATTGTCTGTTAGAAATTTGCGACCTCTTTCCTTACCGCCAGGTTCATTGCTGCCGTCAGCAACAGAGTTGCGCTATAACAATCGATGAAATGATCCCCGGACCACAATAAGTAGTTCAAGTCTTGACGTTATCCAAGAAAGTCGTATAGCTGTAAATAAGCATGAGGAATTTTTCCGAACAGTCTGCAACGCCGTGTTGTAACTTTGCTGCGTAGAGGGCAGGCAGCGATTGGGGGCTTTCGGTCCCGGAGGATCAGATATACGTACGTGTAGTCCTGACAGCTTTTTTGGGTTCAGTAAGCCGAGAGCATGCTCATTCACGTGAAATCAGGGCAAGTACACAGGTTTTAACGGACCGCCGATGTATGTTATAGTCTGGGCGTCAATTGGTGATCGAGGTCACGTCGAAAGCGGCTCTCTTGAATTGACTCCTGGCAGCCGCTGTCGACGTCGCGCTCATCCCCTGATATGAATGGCTTGGCCCGAATGAGTATTCACGCTAGATGAAACGATTTCAGGTTCCTCAAAGGTTGTCTATTCTAAAATCGGATACTGCTTCCAATATCGTGGCCATTCCTTATGTGGATCTCGGACCGTAGACTCAAGGAGAATTGGAGAAATACATGCAATCCGGACTTGAGGCTTGATTCTTCGCGGTGCCACGCTTGGTGCTCAGATCCGATGATGAAGGAAAGGGGCACGTCATGACAGTTTCATGGGCTGAGTACAAGGTTTCAGAAGAAGCTCTATCATTTGAACTGTCAAGACTACAGAGTACTGTGCACAATATAGGACAAGAACTGAATTAAATCGCTCCTTTTGTCCATAAACACGATCTATGAACTTCCTTAGCATCAGAATGCTCGATAATTTGCGAGCCATCGTTTCCAAGCCAAGTCTATCTTTCTTCTTCCGTAATCTTCTGCGGCAACCAGACGCTGCATTGAATCCATGATTTCGTGTAGAGTTTCCCATGTCCTTTCAAGGAGGACTAATTGCTGCTGCAACTTTGTTGCCTCGCTGTGCAATGCGCGTCTAGTGCGTTCCTCTTGTTCTAGAGCCAGTTGGTCAATCTGCTTGAGCACGTCTTCGAAAGCAAATGGCTCTGAACAAGGGTCATCCTCGGAATAAATTGAATCACTGTATGTGCTTGATGATGGTCGGTCTGCTGTTGAGCAATTTGTTTCAGGGTTGAAGGAGCCCATCGGATCATTTGGTTTTGCGGCGGAGGAATACATCAAGAGTACTATGGGTATTAAGAGTACTATGGGTATTGAGACTACATCAAGGGGCGTTGATTCTGTCCCATTTTTAGATAAGCCCCTTCCATGCTTGCGTGTAACAACAGCCACTTTCAGCGTTTTCGAAATGTCATCCTTTTCGTAAGATGAAATGCAATAAGAAGTCGTGCCTTGTAAGCCAACTGACCGATTTCGACGCGGAATGACTCCCTCCCGATGGTCTAACCCTGACCCATGGAAAGACCTCTCAGACGAAAGCCTGCCTTTCGCCGTGATATAGGATCAGTCAAGACTTCCGTCTATGCATACCCGGAACGCAAACTTGAGAGAGATTATATCGTATGGACCTCGATGCATGGATTGAAAGTAGGCCAACGACGTTATACAGGCGATCGTCAGCTCGTCACGATTCAAGATATTGAAAATGTTTCTCTTGCCTCCTTCTGTCGTCTGGCCCGCGTCAAGCACGACAACATCATACGGCCTATTTCCCTGTATCGGTCACACGTCGTTCTTGAATATGTGGATCTAGATATCCATGACATTCTTCCTCTCTCTCTGGAAGAAATCGCCGACCTCATGACCCAGGTAATGGCTGCTGTGTATGCTGTGCTCGAAAGCGGGGCTACTTTTCGAATTCACGAGATTCGGATTGATTATCTTGGGACCGTCAAGCTGGGTACGACTCCTCGGCCAATTGTCGAGCGCAACTTATATTGATGCACGATGCAGGTGTGGATTACAATCATGGAATTACTGACGTCACGAGCCGATGTGAGCTCAACTTAACCGATCTGGCTCTTCACCTGTCGGAGACACTTGAGTTCATGGGAAATTTTCTCCGATGCTGGGACGATAATGCGCTGGATTTTCGAGGGCTTCTCGCAACCGGAAAGCTGCCGTCACTTGAGGTTAGACTCACTATCATGATCACTATTATGGCTTGACAAGTGGCTGACGACTGCAAATAGCACCCTTTCCTTGTCAAACTGCGAAGGGGCTCTTTGCTTTGCAGGCCCGCTTTATTTGCCATGCGGAAGGCGTTGCACGCCCCGAACACCAGTGAGCTTTTCTAGAGGAAAGAACAGCAAAGCGAAATCTTAGAACGAGGCTATGGAGACTGCAGTATCTACCCTATCATGTGATCACGGTAGAATGGTGGGACGCGCAGGGCGCCCGAAATGCAACGATTACGACTCATTGAACATGATCCAATGGCTGCTGAATCCAACGTATTTGCGGCATGACGATTGGTCTGAGATGAATTATGGAATATTGCAATGTGTAAAAATGTGATGATTTGTTTCACTTCAGGACCCTCGGGCTCATACCTGGTACCAATCAATTTTTCTTTTCTTGGTTGGTATTATGGAGCCAGCAGGCTGCAGATACGTCATTCCAATCATCAATGAGCTCGAAGCGATCCGAACAAAATTAAATAGAAGTAGGTGTAGATCTAGTGAATTTACGACACTTGGAGGCTCCCCTCATTCAAGGATATTCCAAGGTGGACTGATCACCGGTCATCACCGAGGCCGCCGGTGAGTTTTTGGGCTCTGGGCGTCGGTCCATACAATGTTTAGAGTGCTGCGTGTGATCTTCAAAACACATCTGTCCCTTAGCCTGCGTTTTGGCAAAAAGGTGCACCTGAACAAGATGAAAGCTCACATTATCGTTGAATTTCTTGGAAGAAGTGGAGCTTTCGCGGCTATGCAGTGACACATATGATCTGTTTGACTGATAAAATCTACCAAAAATCCCCCAAAGTGTTGAGAAGAATGATTGATTATGCTGCAAAGCAATAGTTTGATGCCACAGAAGCTATCAAACACCCCTGGCCTCGTCTGAGTTGTCGTCGCGCTCGCACAAAAACATATGATCTTCTATTCCTGGCAGATTGGGCCTCTATAGCATATGGCGAGGCTCAACCAGGGCTCAACCAGGGTCGAGAGACGGTCTCGGTATATAGTGTGACTTTCCATTTTACATAAAACGGGTTTGTTTCGGGATGACAGTAGCGGAGCATCTTTCTCCTCTTCTTTTTCTTCTCATGTGCTTCCTTTGACTTTTTCTCAATCTCCATTCGTGACTCATGGAGATGAAAGATCGAGCCATCGCGTCTGTCAGGCAGAACCTTGACACTTGCTTTACGAAAGCAAGTCAAGGGATCGTTTCGATACTGCGAGCCACGAAGCGTGCGCCGCGACAGTGGCCGCATGCTACGAGTTCGTAGCCCGAGCCACCGCAGCGTTCACAAGTTGCAGCTTGCAAGCCGGTTCCCTTACATATTTGGCAGATCTGCGGGACTTCGCCTCGATTGTTCGATGGCTGCTGGCAAGACGAGAAAGCCCCAGTGGCGAAGCGCAAGCCCCGACAATTCTCGCAACCGATATATCGAAGGCCGGAATGATCGCAATGCATACAAGTTGAGCCAACTTGGGCCATAACTTGCAGTCAGAGACCTATTAATCTCAAAACGAGAGGGGACCCAGTCTCGGGATGAACAGGTGCCACCTCAAACTTGGGCCAGCTCAACAATATCGCCATGTGCGAAAGAAATACTTCTACAACTTCGGGAAAGCGACGTGTGATTTTGGGGGCCGAGCCAGTGCCGTGGCGTGCTTAAACTCTTCCTGAAGGCATACTCGAACGAGATTACTCTCCTTGCACGACAATCGTTGAGAATGGCCTATCGGCCCACACGATAGGAGTGGATTTGAAGAAGAGATCCATGTCTCGGCCCTGCTGAGCTATTGGGATTCATTTCCTCCATCATGCTCTGTTACGGCGGCCGTTGCAAGCAGCCGAAACTCCTTGGTACTGCGACATGTAATGATAGGAGCAGTGGAACGGTGTTCAATCCTGAGGTGGGAAATTCCGATTACTCATGAGAAGTCCATCGAGACTGGTAAATTGACGAGCTGCCAAATGGTTGAGCCAACTCCGGCGGTCAGCCGTATGGCTCTACAGGGGCTTTCCCGCATTCGAGCTTTGTGAAAGAAATATCTCTTTGGATGTCTCAGAGAGTAAGAAAAGCCAAGGATGGACTGAGGTGTCAACGAATCCGTTAATGCGGCGCAATGAATTGTAGTTCTCGTTAGAATTGGATGTCCTCGTGCGTCCGAACACCCGATCCTGAAGGTTCACGTCCAAGATGGCGCCATTACTTGCTTCATGACTCGCCTCGCGTCGAATTTCTGAAATATGACACCTCCTACAACAATATCTTAAAGAAAGTTCGATGTCCTCGCCTGCCCAAAAGCTGCAAAATTTTTTCGCTCTATGAGATCATCTTTCTTGGTGGTAGACATGGCGAGCCCGTACGTAATGCGTAGACAGCATCGGGGTTTGGAGGCGAAAGAAAGCATCTCAACTACTGCCGAGTCTGGGCCTCTTTTACAGCCGACCAGCACCAGAAAACAGTCGTCGACGCGCCAAAAAAGCAAAATCAATGTTTCCATCCTTCGAAGAATATATCGCTTTTTCGGAGCAAATTCGCCAAGTCGACTCAAGCGGCACGTCGTTTTTGGGAGGCTCAAGAGACGTCAAATTCACGGACGCAAGATCCAAAGCCCAGTCTCTGATCAGTTCGAATCACAGAGGGGCCAGGATCTTCTGTCTTTACCTGGCATGGACGAACTCCCGAATTCTATCATGTTCGATACATGTCACAAGTCTGAGCAATCAAAATCTACGTGTTGTTCACGATAACGGCATCAAGATACTTGCCCATGAGACTTGCTTGACTACATCGCCCCTCCCTTCGTCTCACATCAGCGCCGAAATGGCTTCATCATCAATGTCTGCAAAGATTATTCTCTCATCAAAGCTTTCCTTTCAATTGGCCGGAGAACAAAAACGCTGATTTAGGTCGGTTTTCTTGTTTGGTAGACGCTCACTCATCCGGCGAGTGACATGAAAGCGCGAGAAAATCGTACAGGCGTATCTCATTAGTTTCAAACTGGCTGGCTAGACAAAGTCAGAAAATAGCGACACCTTGCTACTCTATATATATATATATATGCATTGTAATTCATCAGTAGTGGCAATGAGTCGCTTGGACATCCTTCGAAGGTTCCAGTGAGTGCGAGTGCGCGCCTGTCTTGTATTCGTCAAGCTCAGCCTCATTGAGCAGCGATTCGGAAATCTCGACACAACACCGTACACGTCGACTATTTGGGGTGCAAAAGTTCAGTCGAGTCACGGTCAGTACGGTGTTATACCGGGAGAGTGTCTTTCGATTGGAAGTAGTAGCGTGATTTGAATGCACTGATAAATCATTGAAGCTGCCAGAGTGCCACGGCAGGAAGTAAGGACAAGACAGAATCAATCAGCGTAGAAAAGGCTAGTCGGCTATGTCTCTTTTGAAACTGTCACGGGACAAAGCGCTGAGATAGTCTGGCGAGGTGCCAGGCTCGCAGGCGTTGATTCGTCAATCCTTCATCGTGTTCACCTGACAACGGGTAATGACTCCATGCAAACTTGGTCGCGGCAAGAAAAAGGTAACTCATCTGGCGCAGTCGAGCATAGCGTATTCTAGATATATTCACTTCTCATTATCACCCGTACCCAATGTCAGTGGTCGAAGAGGCGCTCGGATTCCCAGTCATCGGGCTATCGCACCAAGATCTTTGGAAGGACCGACACGGATCGCAGCCATTCACCGACCAAATAAATTCTTCAAGACGTGGCGATGCATTCAATGTACCTTGTTTCGGTACCAGATTCAATCTTTACCAGCCACAATAAGGGTCGCTGAGCTTTTTCTTAGGGAAACTAGGAGATATCTCATCTGATGAAGCAACCTTGGCCAGGTACAAGTTGTGTAGAAGAACATGGTTCAAATACATGTCTCGGGATTTTCATGCCCAGAAATGTTGTGTGATGGTCATTGTGTCTCTGGAGGCTACCTGCAATACTACACGAAGCTCTGAGATGAGCCACTTCGCTGTATGCTTAGTTCTGGTTGTGTGACGCGGATGTCTTGACGTTAGGGGGTTCCGATCCCTTATCAGAGGATCCCACGAATATGTATGGCCGAAGGTAACTCAGCATCTACGCTCGTCAGCTGTTTGATGGGATTGCCTCGTTGCCTATTGAAGTGTATCTCACCAGCTTAGGACACTTCTCGCACAATATCGAGAATCTATGCTTTGTTTTGAGACCGTTTTTCCAAGTCATATAGACAGTCAACTCCCCATTACCATCTTCGTCTTCCAGATTGTCGATAGTTTCGACATCTCTTTCCCACATTCCGGCTGGAGGAGACCATTTTGAACTCGTTGCTTGGCACGCAGGCCGTTGAGGTTTGAGATTATGCGTCGTCCTTGGTGATCTGCGTGTGCGCGTAGTTTTGGTTCGAGTCATCTTCTCTGTGATCTTCTGACAATCAAAAAAGCGCTTTGTGCTTGATCTGACTTTGGGCTGGTTGGTGCATTGAGCTTGCCAAAAACACGAGAGACTCACAAGGCAGAAAAAGTGTGTCAGTTTATTGGAATGCACACGTTGTTTCTTCTCTACACCATCGCTGCATCTGAAGTGCAGCGGCTTTTGGCGCTGTTCACCAAGCCAACAATATTCTCCCCTCAGCTTGGACACCTCCGTGACTTTTATTCCACGTGCCAGACCATCACTCAGTCGACTTCAGCGGCTGCAAATGGCACTGACTTATTCAACGATTGACAAGATTATTCGCATGCCGGGAAAAGATAAAAGAGGCACCCCGATAAAATTGCAGCTTTGTGCACATTGGACGTCTCTCTGTGTGACCCTTGGGACCATGTAGTGAGTCTACGTGGCTGAGCGGTTGAAACAGGAGCGTAGCAGTGAATTCATTAAACCTCGACTTTTGGCCTTCTCAGTGGTCCTAAGCGAGCTGAAATGAGGTCAACGAAGGTAATCTGCCCACGTGTACAGTGCCCATTAAGAATCCCCTTTCATCTCATTGGTCCTTTAGAAAGCACATATTCTCGCAATCTCGTAGCCATTATTATGCAGCAATAGAGATCCGATGTTGTGAAAAACTGGCAATATCGATTTGATGGTCGCAATAGTGACTGGGAGGTGCCTGGTAGAATAATGCTGAGATGTGCGATCTCAGTACCTGCCCAAACTGATAATTTGACAACCTGAGGAGGCATAAATCTCCTTTGCTCAAAGGATAGATAATCGCGTTGACTTGAATGGTCTCTTGGCTGTTCATGGAAAAATGTGTCTCATGGAGGAGTCCGCTATGCGAAGCCAAAAGTCGCTCAGACCAAACGGAATAGGATACGGGGCACGTCGAATCTGGCGCAGTTCCAAAATGCCGCAAAATTGGCCATTTTTTCAGAGCGTGGCCATGTGTTTCGATCATATGAATGTCCTATTGCCGCGGCCAGGAACTTAGTCAATGCCATGTTGACTTCTCCTACTGCCCTCAGTCTTCGGAGTCATAGCGTGCTTCTTGATCGCCAAGGGCACCATTGCTCAGGAAGCAGGATATTGAGCCGGGATAGTTCTGAAACGTGTTGTAGCGTGCCATTCTTCGAAGATAATCACGATGTGTTTGATCTCGAGAACGATTCTGATCTTGCTAAGTGTCACACGGACCGTCGTGAGTCACATTAACGAGCACGAGCAATTGCCGTCGACGACGAGAGCTGACTGGGAAAGCTTGCGAGCTTGGAGCTCACAACTCAGAACGAGACTCCTCGTCCTCGGATCTCATGCTTGTCTTTACATTCGATCAATGTTCCGGCAAAGAATGCGGACACGTTGGTGACGAGGGGACTTCATCCTAGGCGCTCTGCTCTTCCATTGACCTTCCACAACACGACGTCAAATCACCAAGACCACCATCGCAACGGACATTCCATCTCAGAGGGCAGCACTATCAGTGTTGAGGCAACTGAGACCAGCGCGAGGCATACCAATGTCGACACGTCCGGCTTGACATCGAAAGTGATTATTGCAAGTTTCACTACAATTATCTCTATAAGCCCGTCGCGCCGTACTTTGACTAGTAACTCTCCGTCACCGACAAAATCATCGTTGCAAACTGCAAGGGGAAGTGAGGCTAGTGTGAGCTCCACGAACTTCATGAAGGATGGAACAAGAGACATCGTCGGACAATCTAGGACGATGGAAGCGGCTGGGCACTCACAAGAGACTGACAGACTGCCGGATGCCCATTCCAATTCATCTCGTCGCTTGCGGGCGTCGAGCTTAGTCCAGATATCTTTGGGCTCAACGGGGCTCTCGAGCGCTATCGGCGGCTCAAGCTCGCGTCCTGAGGTATTTTCGTCTCCTACATCCTGGTCAAGTAAATCTTCGGCCTCGATCGAGGTTTCGGAGGCTTCACTACTCGTATCACAGACGTCACACTTCTTCCAAGTAGCTTCGGTTGGCTTAGGTATTGCGCCCTCAGACGCTTCCTTTACGGCAACCACAAAAGTTCCTACGACTACGACCGGAACGATGGGAGCAGGCTCTCTTACTCGAGCTTCCCTCCAACTCGCTTCCAAAAGTGATAGAAGTTTCACAAATATGGTAACAAATACCGTCAGCCCTGATTGGCTTACAGTGATATCAATAAACATGAAAACAAGCGATTCCATTTTGTCAAGCACGGAGATTACGAGTCGGAGTGAGGTCTTGAAAACACCAGACCAATCTTTTCAGACCCCGCCCTCGACTGCGTCTTCATACTCTTCACTCACAGATGCGTCTGTTTTGGTATCTACGTCTTCAACGACAGCCGATATGAGCAGTTTTGTAATGAAAACGAGTCGTTTCCAACCCACCCCCGCCTTTTCGCGAGAGTGGCTTACCGAAATCTCTGCGCGGTCTACAACAATTATCTTTGACACGCGGAGCAGTGGATTCAAGACATCTATTAATATTCACAGCGCGACTACATCGGCTCGCTCCCGTCATGAACTTGTCGAGAACGCCAAATCTGTTTGTCTCACTTGGCAGACTAGCGTGAAGTCAATCTCGGAAGGGAGCCCAATGACTAGCCCAGCAGTGAGCGTAACGCCGGAGTCCCAGTCGAGCCTGACGAGAACGAATCCATTGATGACTGTCACAGCCATTGTGGCAGCTCACGCGTGGAGCGCAACTGGTCATTCCATCATCCAGCCAGATGAGTTGCATGCGGCTAGTCCTATAGCCCTGGCTTCAGACTTGCTTAGCTCGACTGTCGTTGCTCCCTCGACGGCTGGATCTGCGGACCGTACTGAGGGCGCGCCTGCCGAGACTACATCAAGTCAAAACATGTCGACCGAGCTTCCCCAGGACATTTCAAATCATGCGCAAGCGCAAAAAGCAAAGTCCATTGGCTTCGCCACTGGAGCAATTGGTGCCAGCATTATCTGTGGTATTATTGCGTTTCTCATCATAAGGCGCCATCGTACAAGAGCGAAAAGCTTGCTTGTTCGTATGAGGAGATCCAATCACAAGTTTCTCAGAATTTCAGACAGTGATATGGCGAGTGAAGGGCGTCTAGGATCCGCCCAGCAGCGTGGCCATGCTTGGGGAGCAGAGTCACGTTCGGTACGCGAGAGCCACCGTAGACAGCGGCTGAGCAAGGACATGATATCCTTGCCGTATAATTCTAGCAATTCGCTTGGCATGTGAGATGTTCGATCGACTTCTCTTTGACGGTCACCGCTATCAGGATGCAGCATGTGCAATTTAGAGGAGGATCCAAATAATAGCACAAAAAAGCATGCCCTCTTAATCTATTGATCTGGTGACTGCCAAAACGTCATGAAAGTCTCATTTAGGGGCCCTGATATAAACATTGCAATGTCTCAATAAAGTCAAACCAGGGAGCGTCTGCTTGAAACAGCGCGAGCAGCTCGACGGTGTGACCGTGGAAGGCGATGGACTGATCTCGTCAAATGCCTCGTCACGCAGCATTGTCAAGGCATTCTTGTGGGCTTTGTTCTCCGTGTGCATTCAACATACTTCCATGCTTTTCCGCTCGTCCGAAACCTTACATAGATCAAATGATGGACGTGGTTTTATGCTTCACCATCGCCATTCATAGACAAAAGAGTCTCCTTGAGACGTCATTATGGCGACAGTCAACATCAGTACGAGGCGGGACGGATCGGACGTAAGATATGTTGGTATGCAAGCGCGAGGGCCGGAGGCGCACAGCCGATTTCTGCTTCTATCAGCGGACACGGAACCGATGCAAACCGGGAGAAAGCGGGACTAGCAAGCCGAGAAGCGCCTGTCCACACCCACTCCATTTATGGGGTTTGATCATTAGCTCGCTGGTACGACAAGCCGTCAGCCCTTTTCGGCTCAGTCAGTAGGCCTCGAACTCGCACAATGGGACGGAACCGGGCGAGCCGGTAGTGACTGATTTCAAATCCTCGACCTGTCTCTTGATGCCAAATTGGCTTCGAAAAGGGGTCGAGACCAAACGAATGCCTTACAGCAAGTTCCAACGCGTGTGGATCAGAAAGACATGGTCTTTCCAATTGGCGATGCCCACATAAGGATCGATCGACACCTTCAAGACGAGTCTTCTCCCGGAGACAGATTTTTTTTGGTTCCACGATATGCCGATGGATTTGTCCTCCGGCCCGTTTTTTCCCCATTGCAGTCTGGACAGTAGCAGTGACACGAGCGATTTTGCTTCCGAACGCGGTCGAACACGTGACACGTCAGGTTTTGCCTCGGATCCTGTTCAGGAATTAAGCCATGCGGAGGGCGATGAAGAAATCATCGTACCTGCCAAATGGCGAACATGCGAACTTTCTGACGCAGCCAAGCTCATGCCATCTCTCTTCCCGTGCTATCTTCCATTTGAGGCGCAGCACGTTCTTGTCACGAATATGCAGACAATACTCGAGGAATGCTGCTATGAGTTTGCGCGAAAGACTCTCCCTGAGGTCCTGGAGAGGTGCGGTTGGGCCTGTGCATCATCAGTCGACCTTGGGCGGTGGACTGGGCTGCTCGACGACAGTGTTCAACTCGAGATAGACGTCGACAGGAACAAATGGAAAGAGCTACTGGCAAAGATGAGAATTCTTCAGGACACCGCTGTTCACAGGATTCGAATCAAGGCTCGCGCACTCTCCGCGTTGTTGAAGCATATGCAGCAATTTGCGAGGATTTTGGGCGACAACAGACGGGCCGGAACAATTGGAAACTTGAAAGACCTCGTTGACAGCGTTATTTTTGCTCTCGAGCAGCACAAGAAGTCACTTGAGAGCTCGTTAAGCAGACAACTCCACGCTTTGATGCAACGGCACGCCGATCTGGTCCGACAAAAAGAGGAGTTCATTTCATCCACTCTCAGATTGGATGAGGAAAGGCAGAGACAAGCCGACATATCGTTGCAACGCGCCATGAAAGAATTTCCGTATAGCCTCGACCGCCAACGGTACAATCCAGACTGGACTTCTTCTGCAGGAACATGGCTGAACTCGAATGGCATTTGCCCCGTCAATCCTGTAGTTTTCAAAGGCTGAGGACGTGGAGGGTGGGCTCTGTGACCAGTAGTCCTCCTGTAGGGACGAAAGAGATGGTCGATAAGAAGATGAAGTCAAGTGGCAAGATGACCGCCGAGAAACTCGGAGAGAAATGCGATTTCCGTAGACTTGCGATATTTGCTTTTGCGTCGTCCGTATCAACACGTAGCTGAATACGATCTGCGGAGGAGAAATTGACGCTGGCCTTCGTTGATACGCCCCCCAACGAGTGTGCTGACCATCGGGTGGTGCGAGTAAATGACATATCGATGTAGAAGCAATAGACCAAAACATAACTCGAGACTGGTCCAGGGATCATGTCCACAGAAAGCAGCCGCCATTCTGAGAGAAGATTATACCACTCGTCATGAAAGGTGTATGACCACACGCTACTATCAACTGACGTGGAAATTCATATTGTCATTGCTTTCCCGTCTTCTCCGCACTGCGAAGAGGCTTCTTTCGGATCTTCTGAGAGTAAGTCGGAGATTGCGTTGGAGAATGCGATGGATGACGCGAAGCGCTTTTCTGAGCCGCAGACGATCTGGAAATTCCTTGCGTCATGTCTACGGGAAGGGAGAGATTCCTGTCGCATTGAGTCATGCTAGCAATGCTAGCAATTGAGTGAGAATGTGGAAGGAAGGGAGAGATCTCACTAAGAATCCGGAAAGTCAGAGCGAGCTCCGAAATGATCGAGAGTCCTCATGGTCAGGTTCATGTGCCTCGAAGTTGTGACGATTCGCCCATTCCCGTGATCGCGTTCCATTCAACGAGTTTTCTTCACGGTGGCTATGCCGATCTGAAGTCCCGATCGAGGCCGCTCCTACACTGCCCGCGGACATCACTAGAAATGAGATGCGTGTCCTCTGCTAAGGAAAGACGCGCTGGTCATCTCGACTTACCCAAACTCGGAGCGGACGATGTTGGTCGAGTGTGGCGGAGAAAACCTAGTTGCTCGGCCTCGACCATCCCGGCATGTCAACACTCACCGATACTTTACCAATACTTCGCTGGACGCGATCGCAATGTGCCGCATAGCCTGTTCCTCACGGCAAAAAGCGGGAGGCGGGAAACAGTCGAGCCTGAAGGCAGAGATTGGTTGGCCTGGACGAAAACTTTTCGCTGACGGGACGAGCAGTCTGATGGGCCCTGATGCCGTTGGTGATCTGCCCTTCCCATGTCCGAACGGAAACTGAATCAACTCACGTGTTGACGTTGGCCAAAGCTGTTTGTCCTGTGGGGCAATCTAGGGTGCATACAGGGCATTCGTGCATGGCAAGCGGCGCGGACACCCTGTCAGTAATTCTTTTGTGGCGCGTGTCATGTCGCAAGGGTGGATCAGCGGGTGGGCTCCATTCAACGTAAGGGTGGAATCTGTGGGGAATGGAGGGTGTACTGTACAGGACAAGATGATGGTCGGCGGCAGTCATTTTGGGAGCGACCGTTATGTTATGTTGGCTCCGGGAGGTGGAACTTGTGGCGACATTGGTGGACAGGCGACGACAAAGCCGGGGGGGACGTGGCATGGGGAAGGCGCAGCGCGTTTTTCCCCCGCTTGCGGACCTGTGAACGTTATGCAAGAATTCCGATGCACACGCTAACGGCGACGATTCGAGCCCCCCGCAGGATTCGAGGGTATGTCAGCAGAATCTGCCTTGATACTCAACATCGATTATCGACTACCATTCCTCGTACACGTGGTGAAGCTACCGGGGTGCAGGCAGCATCATGATCACTGATCAGCGACAGCAGGCATTGTTGCCTACTCATGGTTGGCTATTGGTGCAGCGCAACGGCAGCGATGTTGGTTCCAACTACTAGAGATTCCCTACGGGGCCTCAGCCCCCCCGCGATGCAGACATCCTCCAAGAACAGTTTGAACAGGGTCTGTTGTAACACTCTAGCGACGAAGAAGGGTCAAATCATATCATCGCGGCGAAGGAAGTTTCTTGAGCGACAACCGATCCATTATCTAATTGACGCTCCCATGGAGGAATCCAGGCACAGGAGAATACAGAAACCTTTGGGGGTCCTGTGGAGCGAAGAACATCAGCCCTCGATAGTGAAAGCCAGGGATGACGATCAGTGGAGTGCAACACTGCGCCGGAGATGACAGCTCCATGCCCTGTCGGCCTTAATGATGAGAAACTTGCCTTGGCTGAGGGCTCCTTTGCGTCGGGACCGAGCAGAGAACGGTTTGCGTACCTCTCGGCTATGTCGGGTGTCGATTCAGCAAAGATTGTTGTTCTCCTCGGCTTTTACGAGATGAATGGCGCACAATAGATGGCAAATGCTTTTGATAGAAGGGAAGGCATGCGTCCACATTTTCCACCGTCAAAGCCTCGTCAGCCATGAACGCATCGGCCTTCCTTCTGCATGGTAGATTCGAGCCGCGCACTAGGAGGCGCCCAATCAATAGTGTTGACATTTGGCCCACACAAAAGTTGATCGCGGCATGTGAGGACGATCGATGTACATACCAAGTACCCGCAACATTCTGTTTTACTCGGATTACGCTCGCTCATCTCTCTCCTTGGACGAGGGAGGCACATTAGCCGCCGTCTGGGGCCGCTCAGCAGGTCGACGTTCCTGAGGTGCTTCTCGGGACACACGCGCGACTTGCTCTCCCCCCTATCGACCCCTAATCGGTTGATAAAGGACGCGAAAAAATGGACATTAACCACTGTTGACGGGACACGCCTAGATCACCTGGCGATGAGTCAAATTTTATTTTTTGAAGTAGACCGTCCGACGTCGCTCTAGAACTAGATTAATCAATGTTTTGATGATGTGCATCATCACGATCTTCCGGATCGTATTCTTTTCACGTTCGAGGTTGGGGACTTCCACAAGCCTCTGCCATTCTCCCGGAGAAGCCTTCTTCACCATTTCCTGGCTCAGGTCCTCCTGTCCGGCGAAGCTCCCTATGCTGACTTCGCGTGCTTCTTGCGGCGCCCCAGCTGATGCCTCCCGAAGACTGGCTTGTGCTGGGCTCTCCGCTGGGACCAAATTTAGGCCAAACAGCGCAGGGTCTATGACATTTGGGTCCACGGTCGTCGTTTCTAATCCCGCCATAGCCCATGCTTGTTCCTGATCTATGTAAGACCCATGCTCTGCCTCAGCATTGGAGATCCATGTTTCTGCAACCACCGCGTTCATGCCAGCATCTTGCAATGGAGAGAAGGGCACTGGGACACCGCAAGGATCAAACATGACGGCGTCCTGGACAGGATTATGCGCAGCTTCTGCCAGCGGCTGCGACTCGAACAGAAGGTCTACTGGTTGACTTGACGTGGGCTGGCCCGAAGCATGAGTCACCAGACCGGTCGGTGTAGCTTTCGACAGTGAGTCAATATTCCATTCTTGTTCGTCGAACGACTCAATTTGCGGCACATGACTGCCAGACTGGGACGAGACCTCCAGTTGTATCGATTTCTCGCTTCGAGTAGGCGATGAAGATTGCAGCTCGTCCGCCACGATGACGCTGTCTTGCTTCTTCCTTCTGCCGCGGCGTTTGCTTCGGGGGCCTTTCAATTGCAATTGCCTCAGCTGTGACCCGTCCAGTGAGCAGATAGCCTCCTATTTCGGTGGCTTGGTCGCCAAACTTACCACTGTCCCAATGTTTTCGGGCACTGCTTGATCGCGGGCCATGCACACCTTGCCGTCCCAGAGTCCCGAATTTGGATCTTTGTACGCAAAGAGGACCGAAGTATTGGGAATGGCACCAAATTGAGCAATCTTTCTTTCCAAGGTGCCAAATCTTTTGCGACGTTTTTCACTAGTCCTTTGTTTCTCCGTCCTTGGTCTGCGTCCCTTCAATTCCGGATTGTCGCTGAGATCGGGGGTTTCAACATCGCTCTGGCAAGCATACCTGGCTCTTGCCCTCGTTGCCCCGGATGGGCCTGTTCTTGTAAACGTGCCTTTAGCGGGAGGAGACATGGTACCCGTATCGCTTTTTTAGCATACCTGTCTGCTCCATGTAAGGTTCTTGTAGGCGATACACGGCCAACCGGTGCACATTTGCGCCGCGAGGGCCTGATCGAAGCCTGTTCTAGCTGCCGGGTGTTAAAGCCACAAGCGGCGCATCACCTCTGTTATCGAGAGCGGCTCGAGTCGTGAACCAGACGGAACGATTCACACGGTCGCCGTGTCTATATCATAACGAGCCCGCAGCTTGCCCCCATCACGTGATGTGTAGACTATGCGTTGCTTGAATTCCCGCCTAAATCGGATGTTTATCCTGTGCTGTTTTGTCATGTTCGCGGAAGTCACCCGAACCCCCTGGACAAGAGTGATCACTATCGCGGTCATATTTGGGTCCGTCACTTTGCTAACTGTTGTTGGGCAGCCTTCATGATCTGGACCGTGCGTTGCGTTTGTGTGACTTCCCGCTGTCCGCCCCTCGTGATTGGTGACAGCCCTGTTTGGCTTCGGAGTCGCGACGCAAGCCAAAGTAACGCAAGTGATGCCTCGTCTTTGCTCTTCACAGCACGTTGCCCTTTGACACGGCTCATCAGCGCGGCTCGGTCGATCCGACCCGTTTGTGCAAGGCAGCAGCGTGCACTGATGTAGCTTTCACATTTTCTATCTAAATAGCGTGCAACCGTTCGGACAAATTTGACACCCATGTAAGAACAAGACCGTTTTTGGAGTTCCTGTCTGCAATCGCCTAGTCCCGAATCAGGAGCCCTGCCCTCGCTGGCTTGGCGGGACTCTCAGAAAGCAGGTGTCCTTTGAGTATAAAGTCTTTGACCATCATGTAGCATTCCTTTGTGAACATGTCATGCTTCCCTTCGCAAAGTGCGCTCAATCTAATAGTAATTCCTGAGTCCGCTATTGATCATGTCTGGAAGGGGCGGGGGCCAAATGCGTCGCATACAGCAGGATCGCCGCTATGCGCAACACCACCAGCGTCCAATTCGTCGCCCGCCGCCATCGTCTCACAAAATCAAAAGCTCGAATACACAGAGTCCAGTTCCACAACCATCCATCTCAGTATCGACGCGTGGCGACTTCGTTGGCTATTCGCAGAACGAAACTGAAAACGAAATCTATGCCATGAACTCGGCTCCGGAAGAGGACATAAGGTTTGGGCACAGTCACTCTTCATGCGATGACTTGACCACTGATCAGGCTCAGCTTTGCGAATGATCCAAATGATCCACTTGAACTTCACGATGAACCTCTCGAACTCCCAGATGACTTGCCACAGGAGGATTTCTGGTGAGTTCATCGATCGCACCGCTGTCCTGTTGATCACAAGCTGGCTCACAAAGATCGGAATAAAAGGCCCCAGGATTCGAAGCCGCGTAACATCGTGGGAATGTATGAACTCATTGTGAGCTCATTGAAGCAGATACAGGAGACAATGGAAAACTTGTCACAATTTCAGAGACAAATCTTGAAGAAACTCGATTCCGTTCAGGCCCCCCAAATTGACTCTGGAGAAGCTACGGATTCCGGGTCAAAGGAAGAAACTTTGCAAGAAAGCCTCATGGCTGCCACAAATAGCCAAAGAAATAACAATGACGGGTCAACCAAAGTGATTCGGCAGCTTCTAGAGTTGTAAGACGTCGCGCGCATCTCCTGTCGGTGTATCATGATTAACGGCTCGCAGGATACAAGGAGTGAATCAAATGTCTTGATTACAAATGTCCGCAGGGTGAGCAGTACATGGAACCAATTCTGAGTACCTCAATGATATGAGTTTCCTCTCCGGAAGTGGTTGTCAGTTCTCCTTTGATGCTTGAGCTTGTTCAACGCAATGACCAGTCTTAGGCCAGAAATTACTTAATGCAATTACCTTGACTCGCTCCTGATACTTCCTTACGTCGATAAATAAACAAAAGTTCCATGGCCCCCTTTGCCCGCAGTCTTCCAAGTCCTTTGAAAAGCCTACAACAATGGCGCTCCGCTCCTTTGCAGCCTCGCCCATCTTCAAGAAGCAGTATATGGCAGTGTATCACATCGCTGCGTTAAGCTCCTCAGAATTTCCCCTCACATTGATCTAGGCGCAGTAAGGTGACAATCGGACAAATACTACGCCCGTAGGATTGGTGGAGCCCGCGTGTGCGCTGTGCTTCGGACAGCGACACCGACTCCGCCGCTGCCACGTGGGAACAGTGCAAAATAGACAAGGCTCGCTCGCACTGAAATCCTACAGTCCTTAGCCATGTTGTCCGCATGATGCGTCTCGGATCTGTAACGAATTCACCAAAAACGCAGCAGTTATCGGCTCAGTTTCGAGTTGGGCTCAGGTCGAGATGGATCTTCGGCATCCTATTGTAAGCTCAGACGAAGAGCAGGATCTGTGCGCCTAACAAGCGATGAACTTTCTGATAAACATTGGCATCAAGCCTTACTAATCTAGGAAAGCCCCGTAGTGTTGAAGCCTGCCTGCGTAGCATTCACTGTAACGCAACATGCTCGAATTCGACGCCATCGCCCGCTAATGGCGGGGCCAGCCGGCTGACCAACGCTAACCTTTGACAGGCTATCCACCCTGCATCCCGGTTTCATTTGCTCTTTAGGACGACGGCATTCGGCTCATTCACGTGATCTGGCGCGTCCTTTCGCAACATAGCTCGGCCGTCAGCCTCATTCAAACTTCAATTAAGAATGAGACCTCGGCAGTACGTCGCGATGCGCGCTTCTTGGCGCCAATTGCCTCATTCTTGGTAGGATGGTTCACGTCATCAGATTGATAAGGCTGTCTTCGGGGGCTTTTTGAATGCAAGTGATATGTGACAAGGGGCGTTATCATGGAGGACGCGGGCCCGGCAATTGCCCGATGTGATGCGGTGCCAACAGACATTATGCCGTGCTCCAAGTTCAATGTCTTTTCCCGTCAAGCGTGAGCCGAAAGGGTTGGGCCTGCCACTGGGTGCGCGAGACGCTGTCTCGGACCGAGAGACTTCGAGGGTGCCCGGCTCCGTGGCTGTCATTCGTTCCGCGGAGATGAAGTTGACTGGCAATCGGTCGATTTAGCGTCGGCGCTAGTCTGATGCTTTCTACTCTCTCTCTTTCCACTGTTCCGCGCGACCGACAGACACAATTTCCCCACATATTCTAACGATGCAAAATGCACCTCGCAATCGCCCGATTTGTCGGAGCGAAAGCCTGTCGACAACTGGCCCTCCACTCGCTCCCCATCAACAATGCGATGGCGGGACTCCTTATTCTTACCGAATAACAGGTGGCCTCTTGAGACTTGTTGTCTCTGCAAAGAACTCGTGATTTGTCTTGACCAGTCGCGACCGCATCAGAGCTTTCAACCCCTTTGCCAGCACACTCTGAGGCAGACAAAAAACTTGTGTCAATGGCCCCCCGTTTACAATGATGTTGCTTGAAAAGGCGGATTCTCGATTAGATCTCGCCAATGCATGTGCGAGCATCCAGTGTTCGTCTGAACGAGAGCGTTTGATGTCCTAAGCATTGCCGTCCTACCCACCGACGAAGTTGTGTTGGCTTAATCAATGACGATGCAGCCGCCAATCCCGTGTCAAGGCTCTTCCTGGACGCTCCGAGAAGGTGAATTCAGCACGGTCACTATCCTTGTCTTGTCTCTGTGCTTCACTGCGCTGAATCCTGCGTCTGAAGCGAGATCTCGAACGGACTTGAGCCATGCTGATATGTATGTCTCTGACAGGAGTGGTTGTACAAGAAATTATGGCCACGTGCTCCGAAGCTGCGATGGGACATAGAATTCGTTGTTGAGAGATTGATGATCCGTGCTTTGCGAACATGGGTCTCTTCTGGTAACATGACAGTGTTGTATGGTTTTGGAAAGCGCCAAGATGCAGTCTTTGTGTCTACGCCTCTTCAAAGCTTCGGGACTCGATTCTTGCCTTACGGAGTTCGATTGAGCCAAGGGAAACACAAAGATTGCCAAATACTTACTTTCTCCCCTGAAAGTCAGATAGCAAAAAGCCGCAGCCACCTCGCACAGTTGGCCTGGGATTCTTGACATGGTCATGATACCTCACTTGGGGCCAGAAGATCTCGATGGTCGACAAGCCGGGGGCTGTCAAGATAAATGCCTTCAGTAAACGACACAGGCACGATCTGGTCCATGCTGTTCCTTGGATCTGACGGAGTGAAAGACAAGAATGCCTCGGAAACCCCCTGATAAGGAAGATTCTCGCTACCTAATCTTGCGCTGACTGGCTTTCTTTTTCAATAATGCCTCTTGACTTCGTTGGCTCGTGATGGGCCTTGATCGCACGCGAACACTGCGGCGTAATTGAGTAACCAATCGCCGAATTTGCGCATCATGTCCAAATGCCGAGACTGAACAGAACAAGTTGCACACTTGACGCATGTGTATTATTAATTCGTATCTTGACTTGCGATCTGGATAGACCGCCGTCCGGAACATAACGCGAGAAACCATAAAACCGAGTTGCCTGATGACAACAGAGCGCGGACGAGGGCTCACACAGCAAGAGAAAAACGGCACATGGTGGCGAAGCAATTCGAGCAAGAGGACGTCCAGATGCGAGTCGACAGAAGTCTGGTACGAGAGATAGTAACCGGGGACCAAACAAGTTGCAAATTATGTTTTCAAAATTACGGGAAGTTGTTGACTTGCGGTTTGCAATTCTTGGCTTTCAAGTCATAATTATCGACTTACAGTATCAAACACCAATTTACCCATGTGAGTATCTCTATCTTCGCCATATAGACCTGACGACTGCGAGCGCGATGAGCCGTCAGCTCATCACGTTCAGAAACGGCTAGCATTACCCAGTCCCGGGTGTTTCAAAAACATGCGTATACTCCGACTCTACGTGTCATCATGTCGAGAGCGCACAAGGACACCCTGGAGTACACCAAGTGATTCATAGTTTGGAAGGCTTTGATTTCAGCCGCAAAGCTTACAATTCGCAAGAGGCGATATAACATGTTTCTGAACTTCAGGCGTAAATCTCATCCTGTAGATTGGTAGTCGAAAATTCGAATAGAAAGATGCAAGTCGCAGGTTACGAAATCTGTGACAGTCGAGGAGCACGCGCCCGAATGCACCATAGATGCCGAACTCGGCTGTTTCGCCCATAACGCTATACATATCCACACTGTGGGTTCTGACTGGTCCGTCAAGAGCACAGCAGTCGTGTTAGCCTCTCTCAATAGTCGCCCGAGATATGCAAAGAGAAGTAGGCATGTTCCTGGGATACGGCATCAGGGAGGAAGTAGTCCACCATCGACGCTCCTAATTACAGGAGGGACGGCAGTCGTCCAGGTTCCAGGCGTCAATTGAAACAGTAACGAGGGAGTTTGCAAAGGCCATAGAGGCCGAAGAAATCAATCGTAATGCAAGGCAAGAATTCACAATCCGCGAAGGATGCGACGGATCGTAGGCGTCAGGTCATGCACGAAAGCCCAAAAAGCCTGGCACCAGCATTTCGCATCTGATCTTATTCACTGGCCTCTCCATGTTGCAAATCCGAAAGTGTGCACTCCCATCCAGGGGGGAGGGGGGGGGCGGGGGGGTCCCAGAAACGACCACGAGACATCGGTGGTGTGTAACACCACGTCAATTCTGTCTATGTTGGCGCGTGGGCCTGATCTAGCGCTCGCGATGGGTCTATTGTAATAAATTATGAATCCACCGGGCAGCCTCTGACGAGCTCTACCAACAGCGGCCTTGCGGATAGGCGCTGTCTCGGGGACAGTCTCTCTATACATCTTTCGCTGAGCTTTCGGTGTCACAAATGAGGTCTGATCCTTCAGACGTGGAAAAGATCCCTCATGCTATTGAAAGTGAGCCAATTTGCGGCGCCTCGTCACACACAAATGCTCGTCGGCAATTGAAGGAGTCAACCAGATTCGATTCCTCCGGCAACGCCGATTCTGGCGTGTCTGTTCCCTGTCGGCTTGATCACCCAGTTGTATCCACTTTTCAGCAGCGCCACATTTGACGTTTTACCATTTGCGCCGAGAACGGCTTGAGCAGGAGTGTAAAGGGCCTCATTTGGCCCAATGTTGTCAACTTAACACGGGAGCCTGTGCAAGCGATTTGCGGATGACGGCATTTCGTCGCTCCTCCGCACTCGGGAATTCTGCCAGCAAAACTCGAGGGTTCACGTAGGTTTCCTGCGTATGATACCCGCAAAAGTATCATTGAAATTGTCCCACGGCGAGCATTATATTCGCAGCTTCATGATCATCGCTACCCATTTGGTAGGGACGGATACGCGCAGGATAGCAATAATCTCCTCGGCATGTCGGCAGACAGCATACGAAGAGGCCCTAGAGCGAGCTGTGTGCTCATTGCCCTCCACAGGTCTTCATCAGCTGCCATTAAAAGATCCATTTCTGACCGGGTTTGCAACTGCATTAGCGATCTTTGACAATAGGCCTTCACCGGGCCATTCACGTCAACTGGCCGCTACATTATCAGGCCTACGAGCGCATCACGATGGATTCCGCTAACTCGAATCCCCACCGAGCAATCAACAATAGGAGAACAATGTGACGACGTCGGCCATCGATGTCCAGCAGCATCGGCTTGTGCGTGGCGCAGTCAACCCAAAAGCTTCGCGCCGGCCAGATTAGACTCGGGTCCGCCGGCCCTCAGCCCGACCGATGCAAGGTACCAGCCGACATAAAGCCGCAAGTGGCAAACCTAAAGCGTCGGGACGTTCTTCTCACAGAATTCACCGTGAACATGCTAGTTGTGAAATGGTCTATGGAAAACCACAAAACTCATGTCTTACTACGTCCCCATGAGCGCCATGTACGCGTGCAAGGTACAGCGCACGATCGAGCCTATCTGGATTCTGGATTCAGCGACAGCTTATCAGGGCAAGGAGCAAGGACACCGGACATGCCTCAAAGAAGTGAGCGAAGGCTAGGTGATTGGCGGCATCAAAAATCTTTGTTGCTTACAAGGAAGCTGCTCAAGGGGGACCCGAGAACGAGACACGACCTAATGAGCATGAAGATTCTTGGTCTCGCAGGCCCACTCCAACGCGAAATGCGACCCAGATTTAGTCAACGTTTTCCAGTCGAGCCAACGTTGCAGCCCAGCCACTAGTGGCAGTCTGCCGCAAGCGGCAAGTTTCGGCGGCACACCGGCTTGAACGGAACAAGGGACGTGATTGATTCAGAAAACCCAAAAAACTCATGTTCCAGCCGCTTCGTTGGACGGCTCAAGACATGAAAAGGCAGAGAATCGGGGGAGGATTGACCGCTCGACGACCGCTTGGACAAGTTGGGACGGTAAGAGAGGGGCTGTATGTTACCCTGTATGTTACCACCAAGTGTGGCGTTTTGTTCGATGATCAAATGGAGCGATTCTCGGGTAGCTTTGTTGCACGAAATGAGGTGAGAGCCAATCTAGCGTAGCGGCCAGAAACCACGGCCCGATCAGCTTCCGCGAAGCTTCAGTCAAATTGACGTAGACTCGGGTTGGATTTTTTGGCACGCCCACGACCAATGGAGACTGCATTGGCTGATAGCGCTTGTAATGACCAGGCAACACCACATCCGATCAGACACGAGATACCTTGGCCCCGCGCAGCGCGCCTCCAATGCTTTCTCCTTCGAACGGAGCTCGTAAGACCCATATTTGCATCGACCATCACATCAATCTAGTGTATCTTTCGCGCCGCTGTTCTGGCCCACACATCCATGTACCTATCGCTGGGCATATACTGCCATTCCACAGCCTTCAGGGACATTAACAGAAGCATCACCAACCGCAGCAGAGATGAGAATCAGAAATATACATATCGGAGAGCAATTTCACGCGAGTCAGTTGAGGCGGAACGCGAGAGCGGATTTACGCGCCTTTGCAGTCCAATTTGCCTTAGCAGCACGTCCAATGGAGTTCACCTATACGTCTAGGGCTGCATGTCAGATGATCCATTTAAATAGAAGCCATCGCCATCATCTCCAGTCACGCTGCGACGAATGCGGCTTCGTCGAAATTAAGAGCGGCTTTTGCATGGTCCGCGCTAAGTGCTAGGTTCCGTTGTGTGATCTAGGCGCCAATCAGAGCGTTACCCCCATTACAATGGCTCCTGGGTAGTATTTTGAGTGTTGTCGTGCTCGAAATTCCCTGTACTTACTGAACTTCCCCCACCTTTTCGTCACCTCGATGATAATTCCGATCATGCTGTGGTAATTTTTTGCCAGCGCACTCTGCGTCCAAGTACTTCTATCAAAGTCTCACAGATGTTTCATTCTGTTCGGTGAGTGTTCATAGCGTAGTGACCCATTCAGTCCACGGGTAATCTCATGAATTTGCAAGGAAGCTAAGTTTTTCTGCTCAGCTGAGCATTGACCTTGCCGTACTTTGACACCGGTCGACAATCATGCCATTCCATCGGACACGCTTTGCGAACCTGGTTTTCCGGGGGAAACTGCCATATATTATCGATACTTTATTGCCATGTTCGTTCCCAAACTTAGCGGTAAACTCATCACTGGTGCCTGCTCTCGAATACGCTTCCTCACGATCGGCCCTCTTCTTGTTTGGGACGTGGCGCAACAGAAGATCCCGTGAGCTACCGACATCTTCATTCCCTGATGTAAGTTGGGGGAACAGTCCCTGCCTTCAATCCTCGCTTTGTACCACTTACTCGGTGCAATGAAACCACGCCTCAGCCAAGCATCAGGAAAATGAGGACAGGAAACGCAGCATTGGCTCTTATATCTGAGTCGTCATGGCTATTGCCGACGAAGGTGAAGCACGTCACGTCCAAAGCAAAAGGCAGCCTACTCAGCGCAATGGGAAACTACCAAATCACATGTTTCATTTTTTTGAGATGCTGCATGGATGCGAGTGTGCAGTATATTCGGAACTTTCGATCTCCGAGAAGCGTGTAAATGTTCCAGCTCTGCTTGACGTTTGACGTGAGACGGTCGACCTGTCCTTTATGCCCTTGAAAGTGTCCCTGCCTGCAGCACTCCCCAAAGTGCATGCGAAACAGTCGGGTGCAATCGCTGAGGCTCAAGTTATCGGTGCACTACGATATAGGCGGGGGATTCAATTTCTCCTCTGCGATATTGAGAATCAGGGTTGCTTGCTAGCATACCCATTGATGAAATCATGACCAGTTCGATTCAAAAAGCCTGTCTGGCCTTCTCGTTGACCAGAAACTATCATCTGCTGCTTCTCGCAAGACGGAAGCGCTTCAGCTTTGTACACGCGTACGGTCTCGAGATGACGGGCAGGACTTCCAATCGTACAGTGCGTGCTGTGGCCCGTCGTTGACGTGCCGTTTGAGGGCACTGTTCAGCTATAACTTGAATGGCGTGCCATGAAGACGGAATCGAACCAGATGACTGACTCATGGCGCGACCTCCTGCCATCACATTCAACTTCGCTCTCGCTCCACCGCTCTTTGTCTAACCCGCAATTACAAAGCTCAACGGGCATCAGCTGCGTCAGCACTAGCCAATCATTGTTTTATCCGCCTCACTCAATGGTGTATACACACAATCCGACCACGGGGGGGGGGAATAATAGTTGGCCCGACCCGTTTTTTATCACCCGACCTGACTTTTAATCTAAGTCAACCATTAATTAAGCTGTCCTGACCATAGACTTTTTAAAAAAAAAATTCTAAGAAAAAGGCTTTATTTTGAAAGGGGCTAGGATTAGGGTTAGAGCTAGGATTAGGCGTTAAAATGTATGGTCAGTTGTGTGTTTTTGATGGTTGACTAAGTTGGGTCGGGTGATGTGTTTTCAATGGTCGGCTTAGGTCAAAAGTCGGGTTGGGTCACTTATTACC